>JMQE01001258.1:0-27820 GCA_000731825.1 Hypocrella siamensis
TCTCCCCCTCTCCCCCTCTCCCCCTCTCTCCCTCTCTCCCTTTCTCTCTCTCTCTCTCTCTCTCTCTCTCTGTTGTGGCCCCGTGTGATCAGCTCACTAAACCGTCATGTCTCCTACGCACGAGGCCGTACTCCGCACTTTTGTCCACCCAGATCATGGATACGTACCCATCCATTGGTGGTGGTTCCATGCAAACGTGAGGAGACCGGAGGGCACCACGTCCCAGACAAGACTGATCGAGACAGACGTAGGCTCATCATCTTGTCTATCATGTGTCAGAAAATGATGGCCGGCAGCTGCACAGGAGAGAAATTTTCTTCGCACCTTGGCATGGAGAACAGAGTACGTAGTCACGCCACATTCGAACTCGCCGTGTCCCCGGTGGACAGTGTCAAGGAGAGAATGTCTTCAGGGCAGTGATCTGCGCAGCCGACAGACTCGGGCAACTTGTTTAGTCTGTGGGTGCTGGGTGGCCACTCCGGAAGTGGCAGTCCTTTGCAAGCCACTGACGGGGGGGGGGGCCCCAGGAAGCCCGGCAACTGGGCTGGCAGACGGGCTGGTGCGTAGGCGGCTGGGCTTGACGTACGACCCCTGTCAATGCTCGGCGCCGACTCTACACCAAAAGGCGCACCATCTCAGATCGAGCACACGGGCTCTTGTCTATCCGAAGACATCACTTGCTTCCTTTTGCGGCAAAAAAAAAAGGCCAACTCTATCCTGCGACCGTCGTTTTTAGCCTTTGAAACTGCGCTCTCCAGCCGGCATGCCTCTCCACTGCTCACACGCCGGCCGACGGCATGACCCAGTAAGTCTCGAGCACCTTTCGTCGGCAAGGGCAGCCGTAGACATACGCGCGCATACACTGCGTTCTACATACAACATACTACATACTACATGAGGAGAATGTATACGCTACGCATATGCTGCACCTTATTCCGTACGTTGCCCGACTGCTCCTCCCAGATGCCAGCCCGTAATGGCGCTCGGCAGGTAGCTAAGCACCAACCAGCTTTTTGTCCGTGAGGACCGCCGTGGATTTTCGGACCCCGGATGCGCGACCGTCTAAAGAGATTTATGTGGACGCTGGAACGAACATGAAAGCCTGGACCCTCTCCAAAGTCAAACCCAACAAGCTCTGATTGGGAAAGCCACTCGCATCCAACAACAACGGAATGCAGCTGGAAAAGAGCAGTGCGGTATTCGGTACTCCGTACTTCGTACAGCTACTTGGTACAGAGCAGCCCAATCCGGCGGCGATCCGGAAAAGCGTCACGGCGTTGCTTTTTCCCGTACCGTCTTCCCCGTATACCTGTCCGTGTTGGGAGCGGACCATTTGTGACAATGTGATGAATTACTGAATCACTTGCACTAGTCGGGGTCAATAGGTGATTCCCATCACTTGTTGCCGGTGACAATCCCCCCCCCCCCCCCCCTTTTTCTTTCGAGTGGAAAGGGGGCTCTCGTCGAATTTTCAATTACTCAAGGTGCCTCCGTTGGCGGGCCCATGCCCAACAATAGTGGCGAAACAATAGCATCACAATCTTCGACCTTGTCTGAAGCCAACACCTTTCTTCCGTTGTGGCTTGCTCATGCCAATTTGCTGCTGCAGGGCTGCTTCATGACGGGAAGTGAGGGCCTCTTGAGCATTGGAGATTTGAACACAAAAATCGAGTACCTCTTCCCCGATGCCTTTTGATGGCAAGAGTCGACCGATGATTCTGGACGCGGGCCCAGGCTGCGGAGCTGAGGAAGTTGGACAGAAGATTAGCATTCAGAGCTATTCCGACCTCGTTCGCCTCCTTCAATCAGCAATCAGTTCCTCAGGAATAGGCAGCACAATCTAAGTCGACATTGCCACGAGACTGAGGTGGGGGATGGCGACTGTGAGAAGCGCCCTTCAGGGCTCTCAAGCTCTTGTGGCGGGGCTCTGTCACATCCACAGACTTTGAATGGGGGGTAGAGAGGCTGCGATGCATGAGTTGAATAGGACCTCATCACACACTATTTGTCATGATCCGTGCAAGAGGAGCTTGCCAGTTGGTCCGGCGCTCCCTCTCAAGTTACGTGGCGGAGAGCGTGGTGGATACAACAAATTTACAGTACGTGCTCAGCTGTGCAAACCAACATGACGAGTCGCTTATCGCGCACGGGGCAAAGAGAGGAAGGAAGAAGGCTGATTTTGCAATGTGCGGGTGCAGGCCTCGAGGCTGTCCCTTGACTGTGGCTAAACGTATCATGGAGGCCCGGATCAAGGTTGGGGAAATAAGGCAGCCAAAAAAACGCCATTTGACCATTTCCTCAAACCGCCCATGTCTTCACCGACTTCCCCATGGGATGAAAGAAGAAGAAAAAAAAAAGAAGCACCTCAGCGAAACGTCTCTGTCGGATTACTGTGAAGAGGAGCGGCCACATTTGACCAGGGAAACCCGGGTCACATAGCCATGTGGCAATGCACAGTGGAGGGAGGGAGACTTTTTCTGCTTTTTTTTCCAATCCGTCGGTCGCCGAGGCATCCTACCCGCCAATCTCGGTAGCTGAGCCGTGATGGCAGGGGGGGGGGGGGGGGGGGGGTCTATCGATTTATTAATTATAGCTGTTCCATTTATTTCTTCGATGTGGAAGCGGTGTTATTTCGCTGTCCAGCATCGAATGATGCCCGCCCTGCAGCGCAAAAGGGTCAGGCATAGTGAGTGGGTGGAGCCAGCGCCACTCGTGAACGCCTCCGGCTCTCTCCCTAGCATCATCAGAAGTTGTTGCTGCATCAGGCGCATCGAATATCTCGTCGGATTGCTCGATCCCTGAAGCTGAATGGTCCATGTCCTCAATCATCAGTCCGCATCCTGATTTTCTCCCTCGCTCGACAGAAGACACTGATTGACAGGCCCCGATGACTTTTGTCTCTTCTGCTTCCCATGTCCGGAATGCTTAATGGAGTTGGGCATGATCGAATATTATCATCTCCACCGTAGCATACACATACCCATTCCCCCCTCCCCGGGTTGTGGATGACCGTCTCGCCCTTGAAGCCGTTAGTGAATTCATCATTTTTATTCCCTCATTTTTTAAGCTCGACACCGACACCTTGGGACCAAGCACGCTCAAGCCATTTCTCCTTTTCTCGTTGTTGTTGTCGCCGCTGTTTTGAATCTACTCCAGCATGTGGACGGGCCTAGTGAGGCGCTTCTCGACCGAAGATTACCAAGTTGGCAGCGAGCAGGATCGCCAGGACGATACGGACAACGATGGCGTGAATGGCGTCTTCACACCGGTCGGTCGGCGCACTGCCTCTGCGAGTCCCTTTCGGCCGCCGCCGCTGGATCCTCTCGTTCTGCATGGCTATCGCGAGAATACGCCGAGCCCAGCGCGGTTGCTGAGCGCCGTGGTGGCCGAGGAGATCCGGACCATGGTGCCTGAGAGGCTGCGAATTGTAGAGGACTGGCGCCTCATTTACAGCCTTGAGCAGGACGGAGCCAGTTTGTCCACCTTGTACCAAAAGTGCCGGCACTACCACGGTCGCAGGGTCGGCTTTGTCCTCGTCGTCAAAGACCAGGAAGGTGGCGTGAGTTTTTGACTTTTTATTTTTTCCCCCTTGCCCTGATTTGCCTTGTTTCAGAGGCGCATTGCATCAATCTCACATCAACGGATTACTTGGAACACCTTCGAGAAAGTTTGCCTTTTTATTTCCTCACATTTTTCTGGCTTTCCTCTGTTCTCGCTTTGTTTCTCCTTTTTAATCCTTCTTTCTAAAGGAAAAAAAATCCCCGCCAGTCTTGGCATTTCAAGCTAATCATGACCTTGACCCGCGTCTTGATAGACTTTCGGAGCATATCTTTCGGACTATCCTCGCCCAGCTCCTTCATATTTCGGCAACGGCGAGTGCTTCCTTTGGAGAGCCTCGACGCTTGCTTCGCTTCCCTTGCCACCGTCGGCCGATACCACGAATCTTACTCGAAACACAACTCTGGCGGCGGGATCGGCTTCAGAAAGCGGGACTTTCTCTCCGACCGAATCCATACGGTTTATAGCGTTTCCCTACAGCGGTCTGAATGATTGTTACATTAATTGTGAGAGTGGCTTTCTCTCTGTGGGCTCTGGTGGCGGCCACTACGGTCTTTGGCTCGACGACTCGCTGAATGTAGGGCACAGTTCAAGGTGCGACACGTTCGGCAACGAACCTTTGAGTGATGCAGGTGAAAAATTCGGCGTCTGGGGTGTCGAGGTCTGGGTCTTAGGTTCATGAGAGACACAGATCGGCACATCTTGCTTTATTTTCGCCAGTCAACACGCGTCGACGAATGAATTTTTGGCTATCCGCCTTCGTGCAATTCCCCAAATGCTGGTTCATCTAAGTTCTCGGCAGCCATCAACAGCACATCCGGCCACGCGACTCGAGGTTGAGCCAAGGAAGCAAATCGCCTCCCCCTTATCCATGCGGCACATGCAGGAACTCTATCCGTGGGTATCATTAGACTGAGGACTCTTTTGTTTGAATATCGTTTAGCTCGAAGGAAGGGCTTTGTACATATTCATCATTGTAGTATTATTTTATTCCTCGGTTCGCCCAAAGCCTGATCAAGCTGCAAGGGGGAGTTGCTTGTCGAGGTGAGCTGCGTGGCCGCGTAGCACCAGTCATACGACGTTTTCACGTTCTTGTTGAGCATCCGTTCCGAGTCATCATTTCCAAATCGCCAGATGAGTCGTCAACCGCAGGATCTCGAACTCGGCCTGAACATGGCTATACCTTCCAGAATCCCATCTGGGCTCGGGGACTTGGCGCAAACGTCAGGCTCGAACCCAAATTGTTGCAGCAAATGATTTCTGGTTGTCGGACCGATGGTGACGATAAACGTCCTATCGTCCCTTCGGTCCAAATCTACCTTGCTGGTGTTCAGGTCAAGCCAGCCGAGACATCGCAGCATGCTGTCGCAGCCTGTAGGTGAAAACACGACGATCCAGCGGCTGGACTCTCGACCGATCTCGTGAAGTCTCGAGCTAAAATCCTCGGAGAATGACTCCATCACACCAGTACCGTACATCACGACCTCGTCCACGCGAATTCGTCTCGTAGCTGGAAGTTTCTGATCCATAAGTACACGGGGTATGACGTCACGACGTTGCTCACCGACGAGGAAGAGGAGAGGAGGCCGCTCTTGACGATCTCCGTACCACGTTCCATAATGATCAAGGATGAAGTTGGCCAAGGTCTCGCCATTGCCCGTGTCTTGGCCAAATATTTGGAGGGGTTGGTCTCTGCTCACGGCTGCTAGAGCACGTGCAGTAGCCGGTCCGACAGTGTAAATCGGGACGTCGCCAAGGTAGGGCCAGTCCGTCTCGTTTCCTTGAGCAAAGGTCAACACGGCACAGAAAGACCCGTCTCTGAAACCAGCACGGAGGTGATCCTGGCATAGCCAGAAGATGGGAAACCCTCTGTCGCAGAGCATGATGAGCTCCTGTCAGCATACCTTTCCCATCCTGAACTACTTGGGAGAACGCTTCAACTGCTCGTTGGGATGTGAAGATGATGCCTCCATAGTCTGCGTCGGACCACCTGCTTATTCTCCTGCTGCGAAGCAGAGAATCTAGCCTTTGCGCCCCATCGGCGTCGAAATGATGTTGAAGCACGGGTACAAAATAAGGCTCGAATCCAATCGTGTACGCAGAAGACTTCAACACCTCTTCGTATGCATCAGTCGGCGTCGATTTCGTTTTGAGGAGCAAAACGGGCATTCTGCCCTTTGAGTGCAGCTCTGCATTGATGTTGGGGGTAGATGTCATGCCGATTCTTCGATGTGTCAATAAAGAGAATCAGTGTTTCGATTCAGCCTGGGGGCCTCGCTCGATTGCCTCGGGCAGTTGTTTCAGGGGTAGACTGCATGGAACCACGGATGTTTTCTCTTCAAATGTATAGTGTCTGCCACATTAAAGTGGTGTCAAGTCAGTGGGTGCGAGCATCAAGGTGGGACACTGGCCAACTGTGTGTGACGATGGAGTCAGTATCCTCTTATCGATAACAACATTGCCGGGTTTTGATCGTGGCATTCATTTTCGAATCGCTAATCCATGTCATCTTCTCCATCCGGAAAATCACGAGGATCTCCGATGACATGCAACGCGAAGTCAGAGCTGTCCTACTCTAGCGGCGCTGATCACGAAAAAAGTCATCTCCATTTCTTTGCTTGGGTTTGCTAAAATTCGGCATGGCAGATGGTAATTCTGAAGTGCAGCCAGTCACTGATGATGCCCAACCCAAAACACTTCCCAAAGGCGTCGTGTTAGATAAAGACGGCAAGCCGTAGGTAGACTTCACATGTGTTCTCTCCAAAAGCGTTCATTCGAGGGGACTGGGGACTGCTAGCTAACTAAACTGGTTTTGCTAGATGTCGAAACTGTACGTCCTTCGCGGCGTGGGCAGCCATGACAAAGGAAAAAGTGAGGCAGGATGGCAAACCGGAGAGCAAGCGGCCGTCCTTGATGGCCAAGGCAGACTCGAGCACACCAGGCTCTGATTGTCCTCCCGATGTGGAAACTCTGGGACGTGGGACTTGGACTCTTCTTCATTCCATCGCGGCAACATACCCGGAGGCGCCCTCCAAGACCCAGCAATCGGATCTCCTCAGCTTCGTGAAGCTCTTCTCCAAGCTTTATCCCTGCTGGGTATGTGCGGAAGATTTTCAGACATATCTGGGCCAACAAGTGCCGTGTGTGCAAAGTCGCGATGACTTTGGCAAGTGGCTCTGCGGAGCCCACAACGAAGTCAACCGTAAGTTGGGCAAGCCGCAATTCGACTGTTCACGTTGGCAGGAGCGCTGGCGCACGGGCTGGAAGGACGGGCGATGTGACTGAAAATATTATGGCGAAAGGAAACCTCCGTCGATTATGGGGGGTTCACGGGCTTGAATTGTGGTCGGTTTTGTCTCAGCTCTCTCGCAAGATGCAAAGCTGCCGGTGGCGTAAGCGGGTGGCGCGAGCATCCGCAGACACCTACTTACTCGACGACACGAATGAGCATTCGGCATCACCTCATCGCATAGCGTTGCGAGATTAATGGACGAAACATACTGGAATCAGGTGTGTGGCCCTACATATGGGCGAACAATCTGGCAGGGTGGCATGTTGTGGTACGATCTCCTCCTCTCAGGCATGAATTTTATTTAACATAGACTTCTCTCCTCCGCGTTGGCCACATAAAAGGGGGGTGCGAAACGCATATGTAGTAAGGAATTGTATCACCAACATGGTTCCGATCTCTGCCTGCCAAGATTCGTCTGTTCATGTTGCATGTTGCATACCAGCCGGCTGTGCCGGAGCTCTGGTGGGGCAACGCATTATTCTCCACGCCGTCCATGACATGATGTCACCCTTGCGAGGTTCCGACATCGCGATCACCTGTCTTCGCTCAGCTTCGTTGAGGTTGATCCAGGATAAAATCAAGCACATATCCTTCGATGAGCCTACCGCCTTCCTGAAGGTTCTTCGCCAGTTTTTAAGGCTCTGCGCACATAGGCGTTACATTTGCTCTCCCGGATTTACAGCTAGTCCACTCAAGTTTGTTGTTTCTTCTCTTCTCAAAGATGACCGACATCAGGGTGCAGAGTCTGAAACAGCCCATGGATGTTTCAGAATATCTTTTCAGAAGGCTCCATGAAGTTGGTGTTCGATCAGTACACGGTGTTCCCGGAGATTACAATCTGGTTGCTCTCGACTACCTACCAAAATGCGGTCTTACATGGGTCGGCAGCGTCAATGAGCTCAACGCTGGTGAGTTGGGGCTTTCTCACGTTGTCCTGGGTCTTGGGATCTGAGCCTGGAAAAAAAGAGACTTCTAACCTCTGAAATCTCCAGCTTATGCCGCGGATGGATACGCCAGAGTGAACAAGATAGGAGCGCTCGTAACCACTTTTGGTGTTGGGGAGCTTTCTGCCATCAACGGTCTAGCTGGAGCATTTTCCGAACACATTTCCGTTGTTCATATTGTCGGATATCCCTCGACAATCTCTCAACGCAACGGCATGCTTCTCCATCATACTCTTGGCAACGGTGACTTCAACGTCTTTGCCAACATGAGTGCACAGATCTCATGCGATGTTGCCAAGCTGAATAACCCTGCAGAAATCGCGAGCCAGATTGACCATACTCTACGCCAGTGCTGGATCCAATCTCGGCCAGTCTACATCACTCTTCCTACCGACATGGCCCAGGCCAAAGTTGATGGTGCTAGGTTGAAGGAGCCGATCGACCTTTCTGAGCCAGCAAACAATGTGGAGAAGGAAGATTACGTGGTCGATGTTATCATGAAATATCTCACTTCCGCAAAGAACCCTTTGGTTCTCGTTGACGCTTGCGCGGTTCGACATCGTGTTCTCTCGGAAGTGCACGATCTCGTTGACAAATCTGGTCTTCCTGTCTTTGTGACTCCGATGGGCAAAAGCGCAATCAATGAAAATCATCCACACTACGGAGGAGTCTACGCTGGAAGTGGCTCGCATCCTCCGGAGGTCCAGAACATTGTCGAGTCCTCTGATCTGATCATTACAGTCGGGGCTCTCAAGGTACAGCTGCACGAGAACAACGTCGCAGATGTATCACATCGGATGCTAATCAGGGGCCCATAGAGCGATTTCAATACTACCGGCTTCTCGTACAGAACATCGCAGCTCAAGAGTATTGACCTGCACAGCGATCACTGCGTGGTCCGACATTCCATGTATCCCGATGTGAGGATGAGGGGCGTTTTGCAGAAGCTGGTCAAGAAAGTCCAGCGGGATCATCTCAACATCAATCAAAGCCCGGCCGTTCGAAACGAGGTCAAGGAGAATCGTGACGACTCACCAACTATCACTCAAGCATGGTTCTGGCCCCGCATTGGGGAGTTTCTCCAGGAAAATGACATTGTGGTTACTGAGACGGGAACTGCCAATTTTGGCATATGGGATACTAAGTTTCCAGCTGGGGTTGTAGCGCTCAGTCAGGTCCTCTGGGGAAGCATCGGCTGGTCTGTCGGTGCTGCTCAGGGAGCGGCTCTCGCAGCAAAGGACATGGGCGAGAAACGAAGGTCAATTCTCTTTGTGGGAGACGGGTCTTTCCAGCTGACAGCTCAGGAAGTGAGCACGATGCTGCGGCACGGGCTGAATACGATCATGTGAGTTTCTCTTGAAACCTGTTGTGCTCCATTTCTTCTACGTGGGGGTGGTCTAACGCCGACACAGCTTCGTCATATGCAATGAGGGTTTCACCATTGAGCGTTTCATTCATGGCATGGACGCGGGATACAATGACATCACGCAATGGAGGAACCAAGACCTCATCGACGTTTTCGGCGGCACTGGGAGAGCCGAAAAGCACACTGTCAAAACGAAGGACGAGTTGAACAAGCTGCTGGCAGATCCCAGTTTCAATGCAGCGAGGAAGATGCAGTTCGTTGAGCTTTTCATGCCCAAGAAGGATGCACCGAGAGCGCTCGTCATGACGGCTGAGGCAAGCGCCAAAACAAATGCAAAAACCGAGTAGGCATTCGTCGTGGTTAATTCCGCCCAAATCCACCAATCATTCCAGCAACACCCTCCTCAGTCAAGATCAATGAGCATTGGTCTAGAAGTATATAGAAGCAAGAAGCGTTTCATGACATTCTACAAATAACACTCAAGATTCATCGGTTACGATAACTACTCGAGCCTGGGCTTCTTCGTTGAGCCCCAAACTGCCAATCGAAGTAATCACAACGAATGATATCTTGTCCCGTTGTAGCCTCTGTGACGACCCCGTCATTGACAATCGACCTACCCTATAGCCAGGACCGACTAGACGGAGAGTGAGTGGATATGGTTCAGAGCACGGGAATAAACATAAGGAACCACCAAGGCTAATCTCAAACACACACGCAAGCTGGAAGAAAATTTGAATGACCGTCGCCTTGCAAGCACCGACCATCAAGGCTGAACGAGTAAGCCCATGCAAAATCCAAATATAGACAACCCTCGGGCTGATTTTTCTTGAAAAAGGATACAGTACCCAGCAGGTGAGGTAAGGCCGACGGCGCCATGGCCGACACGAAACAAAAACGAAAAGAACCCCCTCGGGACGTGGGCAGCAACCCAGTATACAAGAAGAGCAAGGTTCGTACGGTCATAGGCTGAAGGTACATTGTGCATCTTGCACAGGTCAATCCGACCGCTGACAGGCTCTTGGATTCGGTGCTTTCAGGGAGGAAGCGGTGGAAGATGGAAGACTCCACACCATAAGGTCAAGATGGCCGAAAAGATAGAGATGGGAACGGCCCTCAATATTGGGGACCAAGGCATCTGGGTGACTTTTGCGAGGGGTATGCGATCGAAAGCCATTCGAGAGTTCAAAGACGTCTGTGACGAGGTAAGCAGGTCCCTCCTCCTTCACTGGGCACATGATATCCCTACACTCTCACCCAAACCCACGTGGTGATAGCCGAGACGTTGTCTTAAATCCACAGAATCTTTCATTTCTTCTCATTTCATGTGTTCTTGGATTGATTCATTTCTTGGACGAGTCGATGACAATGAAAGGGCACTGCTGATATAATTGTTCACAATAAGTACGGCGAGACAATGTATGGCATCGAGGCCTCAACGAATGAAGCTGAGAAGGCAGTAGACAAGCAAGAAGAGGACATAGAGGCATGCATCGAAGCGGAGCTAAAGGGCATGAGGGCTCAGGCGGCATCAAAACAGAGGCAGACCTTCACTCCCGTGTCTTCAGGCCTCGACTGTCTATTCTTCATGAAAACCATGAAGCCCATCAAACCAGGAGACCTTGCTCAGAAAATGTGCCAAGATGCCCGAGACTGTCTGGATCCAAGGCAACGGAAGTGCAAATACATCAACCGACTGACTCCGGTCTCAGACATGGACAAAGCAACAGATAAGGGCATCATGAGAGTAGCTCGACTTGTGCTATCGCCCTGGTTTGCTCTCAACCATGATTCAGCCGGCGACGGCGAGCCAGGAGACCAGTCTCTTTTGGCCAATGCAACCCATGCGTTGACGGTAAGAGCTTTTTTTTTTTGCGGAAAAAAAAAGACGGCCGTGAGCGTCGACGCAAAGTCCAGAAGGTTGACAAATATTTGCGTTTTTTTAGTATGCCATTCGGCATAACATACGCAATCATGCCACGTTCAAATCAGAAGAGGTCATCAAGAAGATTGCAGGCCTCATAGACGACAGACACAAAGTCAATCTTGGCCAACCTGACAAGGTGATTCTAGTCGAGATATTCCAGGTAAATCTCGCCGTGTCGTTCTGACTGGTTGTTTGTCGCCTCTGAAGTCACCGGCTGATGAAGTAGCATTTTTGCGGGATTTCTGTCGTGGACGGGAAGGAATGGGAGGCACTGAAGCGATACAACTTGAATGCGTTGTATGATCTCGCCGCTCCCGAGGGAGCGAATGCAGATCAAAGGTAGAATGGTTGCGCCTTGGTTGGCGAGGCAAAGCACCAACCAGCGTTCGTGTTCCCATTCAATCTACAGCATTCGAACCTCCTAGCCGTGGAATCCGACCATGCGTACCAGAGGAGACGGTCAGCAAACCCAGTCCGTGAGAGTTCAGCAAACATGTAGGCGAGTTTCTGAACAAAGTCACCTGCCGGCATTTGCTCTGATCCTCCCTCTTCTCGACCAGCCTCGGCTGCCCTTTTTAAATTTTTTTCACCATCATTTCTTTTTTTGATCCTGTTCGTAAATGCCGGCGAGGAAGTTTGCTGAGTTGGCCAAGTTCCGATTGTAAATCCCCCGGTCGGACGTCGTACACACACCTCTGATGCTCCGACAGCTCCCCGGATGCAGTGGCACCTTCTTGGACACGTCACGAGCAGGGGTCATCTTTTGATTCGCAAATTCTGCCTCTTCAGAAATAACGTGTCTACCCCGTTCTCCGTACTGCGCACGTACCAAGTAGCTTCCTCTTCGCTCTTTGGCTGTGGGCCGCGGAGTTCAGCCGCAAATATCTCGCTAAAGGCAGCCAATAACATGCAGGTTACTCTCTGCTTTTATCCTGCCAACACTCTCGTCCTAATAGTCTCTGCAGCTGCGCCAACGCTTCTTTTCGCGCGAGTTTTCTCCCTTTTGCCGCCAACAAGCGGAATTCTCCGGCACAGCCTGAGCGTGTGTCCTCGTGAGCGGTCTGAAGAAGTCCTAGTGCGACAGGAGCGCTTCCTTTTCCGAGAATTCGACCGTTGATAAACAATACCAAACCCCCAGCACGGCCGACGCCGCTCCTTGGCAGCAGCCACAAAATTCAAGCTAGCCAGCGACGACCCAAGGCCCTTTGTATTCAAGAGACCGCCGTAGCATTAGACTTTGACAAGTCGATGGTCCGTCGGGGGTTGGGGAGATGGATGGGGACTGATGGGGACCGATGGGGACCGATGGGGACCGACTCGGTGTACACGTACGTACACGACGACATTGTCAGACGCCTGCTGGCAAATAGGATCCTTACCGTGATCCGGTTCGCAACGGTCTTTGTCTTTCCCAACCGGACACGGCAATTGACCACGCATATGCCTGCAAATGGCGCATTTGGTCTGGCTCATCGGGCCGCACCTTGAAATGGCCCTCCGCGTCAGAAACGCAGGCTCGCTAGACACAAGCCAATCAGGCCATCTACCGTTACCCAGGTGCCTACATACCTAATGACAGGAACTCCTGGAGCTACTGCAGTTGGAAGCCAACTGACGACTGAGGACACCGCCTTCGTACCATCCATTCATCGGCTCACATGCTCGCTCGTTGTTTCCCCCCTTCTTTTGATGAGAGAAATGGCCGATACAACTCGCTCCCGCTTGTTGAGCCAGACCGTCTTATGGCTTGCGAGGCCATGATACTTCCCTTTTGGTATGAGCGTGTCCAAGGGTGGGTTGATTTCAAGCTGCCGAGTGATGCATATTCCTGCCGACATTGCCACTGCTCGCGTGGCCAAGAGCAGACGCCTCAACACTCGACTTGTGAACATATTGTTTGGCTCGTCCCCCTCGCCTCTGCAACGTTGGCACGCGAATCGCTACGCATTTGCGAACCTCATCAGGCGTAGCTGCTCCTGGGAGGAAAGTGGTTTTTCTGGTCCCTTTCAGAGCCATCAAGACTTTTTTCCAAAGTTACTCCTTGCATGGCTTCTGATGCCGATGCCGAGCCAATTCACACTAACGTCTTTGCTGCAAAGACTTGATTGACGCAATTGACGGAGAGGAGAACGCACGTGAGACTGAAATCCTAACATCACCTCCAACGAGGAAATCAATTCTTTTCGCCAGTGAACGCCAGATATTCTCGACGACTTCATTCTTTCCAATGCCTTGCCCGGGCGGCCAAGACATTGCCGAGTCTCCTCTCAACGACATGCGAGCTGCCAAGAGTTGCGATGTGGCACGCAGAGCTGTGGAGGCCGATACCTCGAAGAACCTTTTTGTCACGCCATTCCAGTCCTTTCAGAGCCATGTCAAGGATTTGACGATACACCGGGATATCATCACCGATGATGCCCAGCGATACCGTGTTCAAAGGCTTGCGTCCAGTATCCCACATAGCCTGCACATGCATTACACGGCAACGTCTGACGATGACGGCCCCCTCGTCCTAAAAGTCGTTAGTCCTTGGAGGAGAGCTCTCCGTTCCGAGCTCTACTCAATCAAGTCTGAGGCAACCTTGCTACGGTGGCTCGCCGACGTCCGGACTGATGGGTCAGGGCATCAAGGCACAAACGGGTCTGATGATGGCGAACGGGAGTCCCAGGTCGACGGCGAGGGCGAAGAATATGCTGGTGACTTGCAAGGTCCAGACGAGTCCGCCCCGAAACTTTTCAAGCACGGTCGACTGTCCGTTCCAGAAGATGTAGAATTTCTCCTAACGAGACCTATTCAAGGGGTCTTGATTTCGTCACTTGATGAGCCCCTGACAAGACAGCATCGAACATCCATCGATTTTCAGATTGGACAGCTCATCCACGCCATATCAATACGCCATTCGCCATGTGGCCGATTTGGACTAACTTCAGCTGTGCTTGACGTTGGCTTCCACCCAGTGGCCTCCAAGAAGAACAGCGACACCGGTCCACGTCTAGACGGTCATGTCTACACCTGCTGGTCAGACGCTTTCACCTTCCTCCTCGAATCTGTATTGAGAGACGCTGAGGACGCTGCGCTTGCATTGCAATACGACAAACTTCGACATCACACGACCAGATTCAAGAATGCGCTTGACGAGGTAACTATTCCGAGCCTTGTCGTACTTGATGCAGGTCAGGACTCTAATACCCTCATTCTTGCGGCTGGTGGCGACGAATCATGCGGCAGTCAGTCCTCGGGACAGGAGAATAAATCGGCGACAACACCACCTCAGGAGCATATTGCCGCGCGTTCCAGTTCCAGCGAGCCGGCTTCGCATACGCCCGAACCGGACCTGTCCGAGGCTCCAAAAGTTGTGGGCGTACGAGACTGGCATAATAGCGTGTTCGGCGATCCTGATCTTACATCAGTGCTGTGCTGCGATGACAACGCAGACATACTGGCCGGGATGTCTTCACAACGCGACAAGACACAAGTCTCTGCCTTGACCAAAAAAAATTCAGAGCACCACCTTGACGCTCGCCGATCGCTGTACGCGTGCTACCACGCTCTGGTGACAATTGTCACGGAGTATTATCGCGTCAGTGGGGACGGCGTTGATCGAGAGCTCCCTGCCAGAAAAAAGCTCCTGCAGTCATTGAACAAACTAGACAGTCTCAAAAGCTCCGGGGTCTGAGCATTCATGTGTCTTCCAATGGGCTGCGCTCCGAGGACAAAGCGAGAATGATCCTGATTGCAGATCGGACTGCGTGCTGCACCCACTTCAGCGGCATCGCTGCATATCTTCGCTTGAAGGAAATGGCCCAAGATGGACGGCCATGCTCAACATCTCGCCCAGGTAACGCTGGTATGATCAGACGTGATATGTTCTTTCAAAAGCAAATACAAGAAAATGACTAAAGGCCTTCGAGGACCAAGAAGATACTTTGACTGGTTTGAACATGCGGTATGAGGAAAAATTGGTAGACGTAATGATAATTGAACACGATAAGTGCAGACATGGATGCTTGGTGTGCTCTCTCCGCGCCCATCACTATAATGGCGTACAGTCCTTCTTTTCGAAACCTTTTCATCCCCTTTCCTTGCCTCCTCTCTCCTTTTGCTTCTCGGGTTGCGTCCAAGCAACATCAGTCTGCATTGTCATCCTCGTCTCTGGGAAGTGTCATGCCCATCATGCCAAGAAGGTTACTTGCTGGACCGGCCATGCCTGCTTGGCCCTTGAAGCTTTCCAGAATATTTCGGGCCAGATTGTAATCGATATCGATTTCCTCTTCCGCATCCTCTGGCACCGAAGTCGTCGTTGGCCGTCGTTCTTTCTCCCTGGCTTGTGCTTGGCCGGCTAGGCGGTGCGGTTGATTGGGGTCAGATCCCAAATTTAGAGCCCCGTGTTGCGTCAGCTCCGCCTCAAGCTGCAGCGTCAGCTGTCGCAGCCCATCGTCGCTATCATTGAGACCATCCAAGGTTGGACGATTCCCTTGCTCCGCGAGGCCTGGTCTCACACTCAGCCCTTTCTTTCCCTCATTGATTTCAGGCATTCCAATCAACTTCTTAATGGTCTGCGTAAAAGACTCGTCATCCAGGTTCACGACCTGGTCCTCACTGTCGCTGCCTTCATCAGACATGTCCTCATCATCATCCTTCTCATTCTCATCAAAATCGACACCTTCTAAGCCTGCTTTATCATCGTCAAGGAACGTCTCAAATCTCGCTACTATTTTTCTGAGATTATCCTGTACGTGGGCATCGCCGAAACCTGTAGATTCTTTTGAACCGAGGCCGCCCTGTCCGCCAAGCTCGCGATCGAGATCTTCATAGCTGATTTCCATCCAGCGCTCGTCATCATTACGGTGATGATTTGGCCAGGACTCCATTTCTGTATCTGTGGGTAAGACGTCGTCTCCGTCCTCCGCTAGATCGTGAAGTAGGATGTCCATTTCTCGAACGACACGGTGCCTACTCATGCCTGCTTTTTCTGCTAGCATCTCGAATCCGCAGGTCAGTTTCATACCCATCTCAAGCTGTGCAAATGGGCTGTTTTCGATTCCAGAGGGCGAAGTTCCTGAGGTAGCTGGGAAGAGAGATTGCCAGCTCGGAGGTGGTGCAAATCGTTGCGATTTAAGTTGTGCGAAAAGCACCCTGTTGAACTGGATACCCGTCGTCACGAGATCTTTCGGCGGGAAGGTAAGTGTGCGATTTGAAGACATGATCGGCTTCAGCGAAAAGGCATCTCGGAGATAGAATGCCTCAACTGCCTTGGCAATGGTCTTTGGTAGCATATGCAAAACGAAAGCCAATTTCCTTGGAACGGTGATTGAGGAACAATGCATGGAAGCATCTATGTAGTCGGGATATTTCTCGAGTCTATGGAAAGCTTCTTTTTCTATCGAATTGGAGTGGATCAGATCGTTGGTTTTGTTCTTTAAGCACTCGACGGCATCGCCCAAATTGATCGCGCACGAGCTGGCGTCTCGTGTATCATGATGTCGGGGTGGTGGTGGGATGATCAACAGCTTCGATTGATGGATCCAGACACGATTCTGATCTATATCGGGATGAATCCATTTCGGTACTGCGTTGGCTGCTTCGATCATGAGAAACTCCCCGTCAGCATCTGCGACACGAACCCATAGGTTTGGAAATAATTTGCTCAGTTCGCGCAAGATGTAGACAATAAGCCATTCGTCCTCGACAGAATCTCCATAGTATGTGGCGCCATAGAGAAATGTGATTTCTATGCGAAGAGGCGCGTCAATATTGAGAATCAAGAGATGAATAGGGGTGGCAGGAAATCTTCCTTTTCACCTTGCTCAGTCTTAAGCTCGAGTCGGAATTCATCTCCATGCCATATGTAATGTCTCGTCAGTTCGTGGCAAAGAGAAGTTGCAGCTTTTCGAAGAGCTTCGAGCTCTTGTAATCGGTTGCTTTTGTCAGCTTCTTCGTGGATGATGAGCAAATAATACTCGACGGAGTTTTCGGCAGTCGGGAAGCTTTCGACGTCTTTCCCCGACACAGAAGTCTCTTGATCAACCAAGGAACTCATACTCTGCTCAGACGGAGGGCAGCGTCTTTGCGGGCCAAGATGCTGATTGTTAGAGGCCGACGTCACAGCCTTGAGAAGATAAGATAACAATCTACAGCGACTAACGTGCATTGTACAGTTGTACCTAATGTAGTGGGTTCACGGCACATGCACCCCACTGTACAAATGCACCTACCTACCCACTACCTACTAGGTACTCGTGCCACGCCCCACCACTAGGGTGTAGTAGGTAGTAGGTAGTAGGCACTTACTAGGCACACAAGAAGGCACTTAGTTAGTCAGCATCTTGGGCGCTCCGTCGCGTCACGGCCCGCGAACGTAAGAACGCGTACCCCGGAAGGTGATTCTAATTGACAGCTTCTGTTCAGGCTTTGGCGATCTCGAGCACCGAAGAGTCAGGCGCTCTGATCGCAAAGATCGGAAATTTTGCCCTCTTATGCTCTGTTCTTGCCTGGTCTGCTTGGCGAGCTTGAATCATACTTGATTCTCTTTGCTGGCTCTTTTTGTCATGGCGCCACTCAAGCGGACAAGGCGCCTCGATGAAGGCGAAAACCAAGAATACGCGCAACATGCCAATGAAGTGCAGCCTCCTTTGCCTCATGAGTCGAAATCTGTAAGGGACATTTTCGTCAAGCTTATTTCAAGGCGGCAATTAATGAAACCACGAAAACAGAGAAAGAGACGACGAACTTCCCCTAGCGCAGACACGGTCGATGTCCGAATTAGATTCACCACGCCCGATGCTGAATCAAGCTCGGAAGAGGAGTCTGGTGGTGTGTCCGATGCACATCACTCGCCTCCTCGGACTCAGTACGAACTCATGAGAGATGCCGGCTTCAAGCACCTGCAGAACACCGATAAAGATGACCAAGAGGCTACTCAAAAACTCAGGCAACGGCCGGCTACTGTTGGCGACAATATGGCTGCAGAAGGCGGCATCATTGAAAGTATCACATGCTTTAACTTCATGTGTCACGAACGACTGCACGTGGAGCTTGGCCCGTTGATCAATTTTATTGTTGGAGAGAATGGTAGCGGGAAGAGCGCAGTTCTTACAGCTTTGACTCTATGTCTTGGTGGCAAAGCTAGTGATACGAACAGAGGCGGCAGCTTGAAATCGTTTGTGAAAGAGGGCCAGGACCGCGGAAGCCTCGTTGTCAAAATAAAAAATGCAGGGTCAGACGCATACCAGCCCGATATTTATGGTGAATCCATAATCGTCGAACGTCATTTCTCCAGGGCTGGCAGCAGTGGTTTCAAAGTAAAAAATGGGCAAGGCAAAGTTATTTCAATCAGGAAACAGGAAGTCGACGAAATATCCGAATGGTACGCCCTGCAGATGGGCAACCCATTGATGGTCCTCTCACAGGATAATGCCCGTCAATTTCTGAATTCTGCCACACCGGCCCAGAAATACAAGTACTTTGTTTCCGGAGTACAACTTGAGCAACTCGACAACGACTACAAAATGGCACAGGATACCTTGGATAAAACACTACTCCTCCGGGAGGATCTTGGAGCGAAACTCGAGCATGTGAGAAAAGATATGGAAAACTGCAACAAGCTTGCGGAAACAGTGTCGAAAAATCATAGCTTGCGAGAGAAGGCGCGACACTATCGCCAACAACTCATCTGGTCACAGGTCGTCGAAAAAGAACAAGAACTCGAGCGACAATCAGGAGACCTGGAGCTTCGAAATCAAAAGATCAGCAACTTGCAAGCAACATGCGAGGAGATGACTAAAGCACTCGAGGATGTCCAGGAAAAATTGGAGCGCTCTAAGGCTTCTCGAGAAGCTTTGAACGATGAGAACACTGCCATTGAGGAGTTCATATCGGAAGCAGAGTCTGAGTGGCAAAAGGCAAAAAAAAATTTGACGAACTTACAACATGAAGAGCGAGATGCCCACGGCCGGCTCAAGGCAGCGAAAAACGAGATTGATTCTTACAGACTGAAAATCAAGGAAGAGGAGCACAGATTGAATGAATCGGCTGGTTCTGCTCGGTCTGTCAAGGAAACAGAGCGACAAAGAGCATCGGAAAGGGAGTTGGAGCTGAATCAGAAGATCGAAGAATGCAGGCAGCAACTGCCCGCCATCCAGGCCCAGATTGCAGATGCGGAAAAGTCCGTGAAAAAGCATGAGCAGCTGAGGGAGAGCAAGAGAAAGGATATTATAGCAGCGGAACAAGGCGTCAGGGAGCTTGAAAGGAGCACTGGCTCCGTATACGACGGCTTTGATAGAGACATTTCGCAACTGGCCAAAGCCGTTGCCACACGCTCAGGTTTCGAAACCCGACCGATAGGACCACTTGGCGCCCACATCAAACTCACAAAGCCCGAATGGTCCGGCATTTTGGAGAAAACTTTGGGTGACGCCCTCAATGCCTTTGTCGTCAAGAGTAAGAAGGACCAAAATCTCTTGTCCGGAATGATACGGCAATCGAATGTGAAAAAGCCGCCGCCAGTGTACATTGCATACGGGAGCCACATTGACACGAGAAGCCAGGAGCCAGCTGACGAATTCGATACCGTCTTGCGTGTCCTGGAGTTTGACAATGACTTGGTCCGGTCCCAGCTGATCATCAACAATCAGATTGAGAAGGTTGTTCTCATCAAAGATCGGCGACAGGCAGAAGAGGTCATGATTGACAATGGTCCCCCTCGCAACGTTGCCGCTTGCATCTGTTTTCACGACGGTAAGGGTAAACGCGGCCAGGGTTTGCGCATCACCAATCGAGCTGGTACGATAGGCACGAGTCCTATTGTCCCGTCTGCATTGCGGCCGAGAATGCAGTCAGATTCAGGTCGGCAACTCGCCGTCCAGAAAGAGAACCTCAAACAACTGGGAATGGAGCTCATTGATCTGAACAAGGAAGAGCGACAGGTCCGCCAAGCTTCTCAGAAGGCCAGGCAAGAGCTCGAGGGGAAAAAGCAGAGCATCAAGTCGTTGTCTAACGATCTTCGCCGCACTCTGGCTGACATAGAAAAGATATCAGAGGACCTGGATAGCTTTGAAGGCGTGGACGCCCGTTTGGATCTGCTGCACTCCGAGCTCGACGCAGCGCGTGAGAAAGAAGAGGGACTAGGTCTCCAATACGGCAATATGAAGTTGGAAAAGCGTGAGCTAGGCAAAACGGCCGAAGCAGCGAAGAAGAAGCTTGATGCGGCTAGAGCGGACAAACAGGACTTCTCGAATCGTGTGGCCAAGGCAGACACGAAGATTAACAGCTACGATTCGACCAGGCGAATAGCTGTTTCCAAGAAGAACCAAGCTTTCGAAACGATTGATATCGAGAGATCTGAGCTGCAAAGGGCCATGGCCAAACGTGTCGCAAAGTTGGGAGAAGTCGAGGACTTCATTCGCCAAGCTGAGGAAGTCGCGCCTGGCCGTGTTCACGTCCCTGATGGCGAGGACTACCGAAGTATCGAGAAGAAGTATGAGAAAATTCGCGAGCAGCTGAAACAACGCGAGGCTAGACTCGGCGCAAGTGATCAGCAGATCTACGAGCGTGCTGCCGAGGCGAAAACAAAGCATGATGATCTAATGTGGCAGACGGCTGATGTTGACGAAACCATCAAGTCTCTCAAGGATGCTATCGCTCATCGATTGCAGCTGTGGCGCAACTTTCAGAGACAAATCAGTGCTCGCATACGGATCCAGTTCAGTTATCTCCTGAGCGAACGCGGCTTTCGAGGCAAGATAGATCTCGATCACAAACATCGACAAGTGAACATACATATCGAACCAGACGAGACGAGGAGAAGCGCGGCTGGTCGGAACACGAAGACGCTCTCCGGTGGCGAGAAATCATTCTCCTCCATTTGCATGCTCTTGTCTGTCTGGGAAGCGATTGGCTCGCCAATTCGGTGTCTTGACGAATTCGACGTCTTTATGGACAATGTGAACAGAGCTATAAGCACAAATATGCTGGTAGGCCCGCTCTCACATGTTCCTATCACAATTTGGGCTTCAACCAGAATGCTAATGGACACACTTTAGGTCGATACTGCCCGGCGAGCGGTCTCTAGACAATACATACTTATTACTCCAAACGCTATAGAGGGACGTGCTCGTCTTGATAAAGACGTCAAGATAATTCGGTATGCTTGCCGCTCCCCACGGTCCATGAACGGTCTTCTTACAAAGACTCTCACCCAGGTTGACCGATCCGCGGCAACGAACCTTGACATAGTCAGGTCAAAGTAAATTCAAGGGGGTCCTTGCACCACTGCCGATGCTTTCAATAGAAGACGGCTCACAAAACGCACGGAAATTTCCCTGTGAGTGCGTCCAGTCAGGTTTGAGGCAATCGTTGTGTACTGTGGGAGATTATTGCTTCCCACGCAGGTCTCTGTATGGCCGTCGGTATGCAAGGTCAATTGATCTTGTATGTGGAGCGACAATATCAACCTTACTGGTCACACTCTCATTCCTTTACTCCGCAGAACGTTTATTCCCGCATTCATTGTGAAATCAGCCCAAGTACCAACGCTTCTGACGAGCCCTCCGGTCTGTTTTGCTTCATTTATTCTTCTTGTCAAGAAACTGTGTGTGTCGATGAAGTCCGGAGACTTGTCGTTGGTCATGTATAATTCGCTTGTACTGTAAATCATTGACAGAGATGCTCGTTTTGTGTACCAGGTAGAGTCCACGGACTTGTCGCCGGAGATGTACCATATTTCGTCGGACAAGAGAGCGAGTTCCTTCAGAGAGGCTAAGACGTAGCTCGGCTGTGCCATGACCGCCAGGGCCTTGGAATCACGAGTCAGCTCAGCTGGAGGGGGAGGAGGGGTGATAGTGGACCAATTCGGCTTGTCAAATTCTCTGACTTCCAACCGGCAGTCTCACCTCTTGCCATTTGGATATCACGTCCTTGTTTGCAAGCAATCTCGCCCAGGTGACGGCCGCGACTCGAGAAGATACATCGCCATTGGATATAGTGCTCTTGTTGTCGAGGAAATTTGCACTCATCTGCGCAAGCCTAAGTCGCTGGTGGACAAGATGGTAATAGATCAGACGGAAAGTACCATCAGTCAAAACACTAGGGCTGATGTCGGGGTAGCCTGCATCGTGAGCCCCGAGATTCAAGGCTTGCTTGGAGAAGCCGTGCTGTGGCACATGTCGATATGCGGCGGAGAGGATGGAATCTTCCACGACATCAAAGGGACGAGATGTTGTAGAATTTTCATGAGAGTGGAAGCATCTTTGATTGATTGAGCTGATGCGCAGCAACCGTGTTCGAAGCACCGACTGTCGCATCTTGTGCTCGAGGAGCTACTGTATGTCTTGTGGGTGCTTCCAGAGATGGCAGAGGTGGATGCGACTCTGCGCTACCCTGTAGATTTACGCCGCGTTTATGGAGCCAATTGGCTTAACGCACTGTCTTATCATGGCTCTCAGGGCAATATACAATGTGCGGCTACTGTGCGGCTACTGTACTCTGTAGAACGTGGCGCATTTATTCAGCCGACAATTTCTTCGTGGCAATGTGACAATATGGGGTTCATCAGAAGTGGTCGTGGATGCAACTTGAAAATCATTATATATCCGAGCACATCAAGGCCTCGGAAGCTGCTAGGAAGCAACCCGAGAGAGCAGATGCTTCAATCTGTAAGCGAGGAGGCATGACTATGACTATTCGTGTACGACAAGGAGCGAAGCGGACGTGACGCAAAGACATTGCCCCAACGGCGTGAGCGCCTTCGCCTGGTGAAGTTTCGTGCGCCGTCCAAATTGTCTCTGCGACAGCTTGCATCGTAAAGGCTGTGACGTGACCAAGGATATCCACGAGCACGCAGTAGGCTTGCACATCAGGGGCGCCTGAGAATGATGCATCCTGGGGGGGCGAAGGATCTTGAGGGTGAAGAAAATTCGCAGTGGCGTGCGTCCCAGGCTGCAAGCTTTTCCAGGCTGAAATTGAAATCAGGCACGAACTGTGGTTGAGTCAACCCGCAAATTTTTGGGCGGCGCTCAGCGCATTTTTCTTCACACGCTTGAGCTGCACGGATTGCCTCTCGTGCGGTGCATAAGACAACTACGCCTTGTCGCCCGTTTGGCAAAGCCCTCAATCCTCTTCATGATCTGTCAGATCTTTTCCCGCGCTAGAATCGAGTCCATGTAAGCCTACTGGACACCTTCGATAATCACCGCACGTTTTCCGCAAATCTCAACACCACCCCTGACTGGACGTGGCACCGAATTTACAGCAAGGCACGAAGGAGTATCGACACTCGCGAAAAGGATAACTCGCTCTGCCCGGCGCGAAATATCTGGCTGGCCCAACGCGATACAATCAGTGCCTCGGCACTTCGGCTCTGGTCCCGAGCACGTAAATAACAAGACCGTGAGTGGATTAAGTTCGAATGGACTGGATCCTGAGGTCCTGAAGGTAGGGTAGCTTGCAGCATGAGTCCCCCCCTTGTCGCTGCTGTCCTCTGCTGTCCCATTCGCTGCCTTATCCCCCCCCTTCGCTCAAGCTGGCGGCGCGTTTTTTCTCTCTCGTTTTTCTCTAGCACCTTTTACCAATCCCCAATGCGCTCCCTCCAACGCCCGCGCCGCCACCATCCCGATTTCGACCTTTGTTGCATTCAGCTTGCATCTATGCGAAACCTTGGTTTGCTGACTGTTCCGGTCCGCCTCCTCAACAGACTGCTCGTCTCCCGTCATACCTCCTTCTTACCGGAGCCGCGACTGGCTTGAGCTGCCTACCCTCCCTCTCTACTGAGACAACCCGCTCGCTGTCTACAGAGCCTTGGACACTGGGCACAGAGCCTTCTTGTCTGCAACGCACGATAAGACTCTGTCATGGGTACGTCTTTCCTCCACTCTTGTCCATCGCCCACCTGCACATCTTTCCTGTATACAAGCTCCACAACGGTCAGGCTCCTTCAATCTCTCTCGTCCCTTCCGTGAGCGCTCTTTCGCGAGGCAAGGCGTATATTTATCTGCCCGAGGGCTGGCGAATTGTCGTGGGCCGGCTGTGTACGTATAACACAAGGCAGTTGGCTTCGGTGACACGGTTGATCAGACAGTATATCTACCTGCCCTACCTGCCTTACCTGCCCTAGCCATCTTATTGTCCTTGTTTCTCTCCCCCCCTTTTTGCCTTTTTGCCTGCTGACCTACCTTCTTCACCTGCCCTCCTGCTCGCACAAACTCTCCTTTCCTCTACTCGCATTTCCCCATACACTGTATTATGATACTGCCCCTTTATTTGCATGCTCCAGCGACAACCTACACCAAGCTGCGACTTTGGGTACCACCCCACCACTCCCTTCCTCACTGCCTCTCAATCCGGTCGGCCTCCTTCTCGCGGATGTCATTCTACCACTACCACTGCTGCCCTGACATGGTCCGTTGGCAATACAGAGTCGGAACGTAATCTAACTGCTCTCAAATTTTGAATAGCTGATACAGGCGACACATATCGACCCGTAAGTTGGCTTGCTCATTTTGACTTTATTTCTTCGTTAGCGCATTTGCTTCCTGCCCCAAGCCAACGCTTCCGCCTTCCGGCTCCCGCCTTCCTGCATCGGAGGAGAGCTCGCCTGGCAACGATCGGCCTGCAGGACAGCCTGGGGTCAGCAACCTTGCCTCTTATCATTTTCATTCCCCCGTTCGGATTGCATCAAGAAGCGCTCTGGCGGCGAATCATGGACGGTCTGATTGCGGTTGTAGACTAGCTACCTACTCTACTACTCCTCCCATGGCATGTCCTGACGGGACTTTTCCCTACATACCTACCTGCCTACCTACCCTTTGGTCAATGGGGCATATTGGACGAGGGATTTTTCTGTCCAAGCCTCACAGCGCTTACGCCTCTCCCCAAGCTGCTCATCAGCAACGTCCACGTGTCCGACATATTTCTCTTTCAAGGCGAAGCACTGACTGAGAACAGCGAGAGCGATCCCGATCACCTCGTCGACGCTCCAGAAGCCCAGGCCGACAATCTCGCCGTCGCTCCTTTTCGCCCCGCAGTAGGTCGAACAGCAGAGACGACTACCGACGCGGCCGTGATCGCACGCCCATGACTGGAACAGGAGCCCCAAGTGGAGGATCCAACACAGGTTTCGGTGGACAAGCACCACATCGATCGTATGAAGACCGAGCTGCGGCAAGAGAACAAATGATGAGTAGCATTCGCGAAACCTCCCAACAAGACCGCCGCGTCTACGTTGGTAATCTCTCTTATGACGTAAAGTGGCACCACCTCAAGGATTTCATGAGGCAGGGTAAGCGCATCGATCCACCTCCCTCGTGGCCTACTTGGACAAGCTGACCAGAAACCGACTAGCCGGAGAAGTCATCTTCGCGGACGTGCTACTGCTTCCGAATGGAATGTCGAAGGTGGGCTTCATCACATAATCTTTGGCTGGCGTTATCTCTTAATCATTTTCCTCCACCATCTTCCCTCCTCTTGTTCGTGCTACTTTCTTCCGTTGGCCTTTGATGGATGGTTGGGTTGACGGGTATGGACGACGTTTTGGATGATTGTAGGGATGCGGGTTAGTTTTGACTCAATGTCGACCCCATTTGACCCAGCCATGAACAAGAGCTGACATGATCACTTCCTTCAGAATTGTGGAGTATGCAACCAGAGAACAGGCTCAACAAGCTGTGAATCAGCTTAGCAACCAGAATTTGATGGGTCGTCTCGTCTATGTTCGAGAGGTCGGTAAAACGAACTCAAAGTTTCAAAGAACGCAGCTAATGATTTCCTCAGGATCGTGAGGCAGAGCCTCGCTTCATCGGTGCTAGTGGAGGCACCCGTGGAGGATTTGGCGGCGGAGCGCCCGGCGGCTTCAACAACAGTCAGGGAGGGTTTGGTGGTCCTCCCGGCGCCAGCGGGCGCCAGATTTACATCGCCAACGTTCGTCAAATCCGACACTGATACTGTATTTTCGGTGGACTGACTCTGGGTAGCTTCCATTCAATGTAGGCTGGCAAGATCTGAAGGACCTCTTTCGGCAAGCAGGTAAGCAAGCCAAGAAATTTTCATGTTGATGAGAAGTGATTGGCTCTGGAAATATGACTGACTTGCCTAGCTCGCTCCGGTAGCGTCATTCGAGCTGATGTCCACAGTGGTCCCGATGGCCGCCCAAAGGGATCCGGCATTGTCGTCTTTGAAAACCCAGATGACGCTCGCAATGCGATCCAACAATTCAATGGATACGATTGGCAAGGTCGAATGCTTGAGGTTCGCGAGGACCGTTACGCAGGAGCTGGTGGAATGGGCTTCTCGGGTCGTGGAGGCTATGGTGGAGGGCCCAGGGGAGCCTATGGTGGCGGTGGGTTTGGCCGTGGCGGATATGGTGGTGGCCGTGGCGGCTTCGGCTTTGGAGGCCGCGGTGGTTTCTCTGGCGGCGCCAACTTCGAGGCGGCGCCAACTAATGCGGCCCCTCCGAACCCGTTCACCGACGGTGCTACTGCCGGAACCGACAAGAGCGAGACGATATATGTTCGAAACGTGAGTGGAAACAGAGCATCGTGTTCCCTTGAGTTTGGTCGTTGACAAGTATCAAGCTTCCGTGGTCAACAAGCAATGACGATCTGGTCGACCTTTTCACCACCATTGGAAAAGTTGAGCAAGCGGAGATTCAGTATGAGCCCAGCGGTCGATCCCGAGGCACTGGTGTTGTGCGATTTGATACTGCCGATACTGCCGAAACTGCAATTGCGAAGTTTCAGGGCTATCAATACGGCGGTCGTCCACTCAACCTCAGCTTCGTCAAATATCTCAACCAATCTGGCGGCGAGAGCATGGATACAGACACCCACGGCGGACTAACTCAGGATCAGATCATGTAGGTCTCGTTGAAGCCTGAGGGGAAAAGGCTACCTTGGGCTGCGATTTCTTTTATCATGTCATGGGCAACCGCGCAAAATTTGAGTCATTCTCGTGAACTTGACTTTTCCGAAACAAAATACCGTTCCTCGGCTTTCCTTTCTTGATGGTTTTCAACATCTGCGCGCTCTCTCCGGTCAAGGTATTACATTCGGGACGACACTTCAATCTTTGCCCACCGCTTCTCCATCGGTCAATGAATCGTCTCCGCACCTTGCCGTGGAGAACTGATGGTGTTTTGCCAGTGAGTGGAGGGAATTGTTGACTTATTAGGCGGCCCCCTCAGTCATGTCGCTATCGATTATTTTCTTTTCACGAAAAGTACCACATCTTTTTTTTTTAATGCCGTCTCCTCGTCTCCTCGTCTCCATGGTGTGATAGCGAAGAAAGGCAATTCTTTGACCTCACCTGTGCGGTGATAGGCAACAATAAGCATGTCAGAGAGATTTCATAGAAAACTAACTGGTGTGAATCTTGTGTTTGCGAGGGGATCTTGCTTATCCCTCACAGAACGGGCCTGAGAAGCTAGTTGCGAAAAGGAAATATTGAAGCCTGCCCATTCTTGATTTTGTCATCTTACTGTGGTCTGAAAATGCGGCCTGACTGTCAGCGGAGCAAGATTGATTGCGCCTTAAGCAGGGCTGCACATGGTTCGCTCATGTGCGTTAGGTATAGCAGTGTTTATCAATATCTACGGGTTCAAATCTGCCATATTCAGAGATAACAGTAGCCATGGAATTCAATTATGCTGTAGGTGGCTCAACATGAATTAACTTGACTCCAATTCTCAAGTTGTTTAGGCCTCGATCTTCTTTTTTTTTTTTTTTTTTTGAGACAAATGTTGAAAA
>JMQE01001259.1:0-27818 GCA_000731825.1 Hypocrella siamensis
CGTTGAGATTGTCGAAAGATACTGCGGCGCCGGCGGTCCTGTGGAGAAGGCGCTGGCGCCATACGAGCAGTACCTTACCCAGTCGACCACTGCGCAGCCGAACGTGTAGGCTGGTCGTCCAGGAACGGCCATCGGTCTCATTCGGACCAAAGTCAGCCGCCACCGCCATATCATCGCTCGATTCGCCGCAGTCTCCACTGTCAGAACAATTCTATCCAATCATGAGCGGGCCATTCAAAGTCACTTCGCCGGGAAATCCATTGACTATCGCTCCGGTCTCGGCTCGGCGTCTGTCTGCTATACATGCACTCGCACTCGCACTTGACTTTTCGGCTCTGGTCCAGAACATGATGATTGATGAAATTTTTTATTCTTCTTCTTTCCCCATTTATCCGCACAATCAAATAATGCTTCTGTTCTACAACCGTCGACCTCACCGTCCTCGAAGAGGGGGGTCCGGCCGATCCGATGCTACTCCATCTACACCGTCGTGGAGCAATCCTGCTAAATATGTAGGAATGTAGTAAAGAGTTGAGATGTACACACGACTCCTCGGGAGAAGTAAGAAAACCATGACCTAGCTCAGTAACCAATCCCGTCATATTTACTCCAAGGGTTTGTAGAAGGAAGTTGGCCACGCAGAGGGCCATGTCAGGCCCAGGGCAGGCCATATGACGTCAGCTGCATTTCAGGGTGGTCCCATTACTCTTGCTCACTGTATCATGAGCTTCCTGCTCTTGCTTGTGGCGCCTCCTCCTCACCTCGACCCGTCAGTGTGAATGCCGAATGCTGGCGCAGGAGCGGGCGCGGGCGGTTCATCTTTGGGCAAATCGGCCTCGGCAGGGAATGGCGGTGGTGCACTGGTCTCTTTGCCGCCGCCAAAGTACTTCTCGAAATCTTCGTTGTTGTCGTCGAATGGTCGCTTGCCCAAGATGCGCACCATATCATCTCTCACGAGCACCTCCTTCTTCAGAAGCTCCTCAGCAATGAGACCCACCTCCTCCTTCTTCTCAATCAGGAGATTTCTGCATCGCTGGTAGGCTTCCTCGACTATTCTGTGAACCTCTTGGTCGATCTGCTGTGCCGTAGACTCGGCGAAGGGCTTCTGCATGCGATTCGGGTCGTTCTCGAAAAATACCGGTCCAACCTTGTCTGACATGCCCCATTGAGTCACCATGTTGCGAGCCATCTGTGACACCTTCTTGAAGTCATCGCTGGCACCTGTCGTTACCGTAGGGAAGTGCAGCTCCTCCGAGACGCGGCCACCCATGGTCATAGCCATACGATCCATCAACTGGTTAGTGTTCATCAGATACGCGTCCTGAGGCAGATACTGGGCATAACCAAGGGCTCCTTGTCCACGTGGAATGATGGACACCTTGAGCAGAGGATCCGCGTGCCGCAAAAACCATCCGCAAATGGCATGGCCAGCCTCGTGGTATGCCACAGTCTTTTTTTCCTCCGGCCTCAGCACAAGGGACTTGCGCTCCAAACCACCAATGACTCGTTCAATCGCTCGCTCAAAGTGCTCCATCTTGACATCCTCGGCATTGCCTCGGGCAGCTGAAAAATTGGTCAGCGATGACGAATGCTCCAGAGATACGATTGCGAGAGTATTCGGCGTCATTGGAGGAGGGACTCGGCCAAGTTGCTTGGTATAGAGACGAGTTTCAGGGAGAGTGGAGCGGGCAACAAGTGCTCGCTGTTTATAGAAGACGATGTAGAGGAAGAAGGAACTCCCAAAAGTTCACGTACCAATCAGAGCTGCTTCGTTGACAACATTCGAAATGTCGGCGCCAGAGAACCCAGGGGTCAGGGTTGCCAGCCGACCGACCAGAAAGTCTTGGTCTTCCTTTGTGACGATTTTCTTGAGATATACTTTGAAAATCTCTTTGCGTCCGTTCATCGTCGGACGGTCGATGAAAATGTGCCTGTCGAAACGTCCCGGTCGCATGAGGGCCTTGTCGAGTATGTCTGCCCGGTTGGTGCCGGCCAAAACGACAACCTGCTCGCGTGTGTTGAACCCATCCATCTCCGTCAAGATTTGGTTCAGCGTGGCCTCTCGCTCGTCGTTGCCGCCGAAGCCACGCCCACTTTCCATACGAGCTCGGCCGATGGCGTCGATTTCGTCGATGAAGATGATGCAAGGGGCATTTTTGCGGCCTTCGGCGAACAGATCGCGGACCCTCGAAGGGCCGACGCCAACAAACATTTCCACGAACTCTGAACCGCTCACGCTGAAGAACGGAACGCCGGACTCACCAGCAGTGGCCTTGGCAATGAGCGTCTTACCAGTACCCGGAGGGCCCGCAAGGATCGCACCGCGCGGGATCTTGGCGCCGAGTTTCTCAAACTTCTCGGGCTGCTTGAGAAAGCTGACAAACTCCATGATTTCCGTCTTAGCCTCTTCCAGGCCAGCGACGTCGGCAAACTTAACCTTAACCGCGCTCTCGGCGTTGAACTTCTTGGCCTTGCTCTTGCCGAAGTTGAACATGCCTCCACCACCAGATCGACCACCGATGGATCGCTGGGTCCAGAGGATAAGACCGATGAAGAGCAGAGTTGGACCAAACGCCAGGAGAATGTTTCCGATCACGCTTCCGCCTGCCTCGTAGCTGACTGGTATTCTCTCCGAGTCAGGAATACCGAGCTGATCCTGGGCCTCTTCGAGCTTCTTCTCAAACGACTCTACTGAGCCAATGGTGAAGATGTAGGTCCTCTTGCCACCGTTCGACCCACCCTCGCCCTGTACCGGGTCGGGATGTAGTTCGACGCGTACCTGAGAGCCGTTCACCACCACCATTCTCGAGACGAGTCCCTTGTCAAGAAAAGCCTTCCTCATCTCTTGCCATGTGATTTCCTTCTCAGAAAATGGTCTGCTGATAGAGTCGGCTGCCCAGAGAGTAACGCCGAGAACCAACCCGGTTTGCAAGAGATCCATCCATCCATTTCTTGGGGGCTTCTTTGGATCTTCCGATTTCTGTTGATTCGAGCCGCCGTCGTCCTGTCTCTGGCGACGGGCCTGGGGCTCAGACTCGTTTTGACCTTGTCCAGCATCGTTCGAATCAGGATTTGGTGGTTGATTCTGGGTGAATATGGTCTTGTCCTGCTTCTCCCCTTGTTTCTCTCGCTCGCTCGCTCGCTCCATAAGTTCCAGATCCGCACCTCTATCAGCCATGATGAATATACATCGCATAAGTCGAGCCTTATCGAGAATGGACAGGCTACCACCAGTCTCGCGCATCTTGTGCAATAGATCGCGAAGCTCGCTGGGCGCAGCAGTAGACGTTAAGCCTCGAAGGGTTTCATCCATCACGGCAGCTTGTGCATCCGGCAACGCGGTTTTTATGTCTGTCAGTTGGGAGATCTCTTCTTTCGTGAGTCGGACCCACCCCTCGGGAATCAGCTCGGGCTTTGTAGGGTCGACCGGCTTCTCTTCAGAAGCTCCATGATCGGATTCGCCTTGTGTTTTCGGCGTCTGAGGTTTGCCGTCTTCGTTGGGTTTTGGGTCCCTGGCCGGCTGAGGCGGCTTTGAAGAGGAGGAGTATTGCCTTGCGCATGTGCCATGGGCTGTCGGTGAGGCCCGTGAAGGGAGCGATCTCAACTTGGTGGGAAGTCGCAAATGTGGCCGAGAGTTCGCTTCATGTGACAACCTAGCTAGCCTCGCGAGTTGGCTTGATGGTCGAAGATATCTCGACATGACGGGCATGTCGAGGATCGTCAACGGTGGGACCACCGAATAGGGTTTGGAAGCTCTGAAAGGAGATCACCGTGTCTCCTGAGCAGCAAAGACCAGCGTGCTCCGGATGATGAACAACTTCCGGACGGCTGACTTGACTTTCAAGCATGAAATGGCAGCGTAAATTAGCTGGCCATCCGGCGATCTGTATGATTTTCTGTTCTTCTCAACCGTTTCCCAAGGCGTGGCAAAAAAAAGAGAGAGAAGATATGGACAAGCTAGACCGAGCTCAGAGTCACGTGGGCAAAGCAGGTAAAATATGGGTCGCGAGGAACAAATGAGGCAGGGTTGGTGGGCAGGATTAGTGCATCAACGCATCAACGATAACGATGCTCGTAGAGGGTGCCTTGACTCGAGAATCCGAGATACAGCACAAAATAAGGTCTTGTCTGTGTTGTGTTGGAAATGAAAGATATGTTCGAAGCCACATCGCAATTTATGGGCGTCGTGCAGTCATACTTATCCATGAGGTCATCAACATGATCCTAGTGGCGCCAGAAATGTACCTGACCTGAAGCGGTGTACTGACGTGCCTCTGCTAAGGGAAGGCCATTTGAAAACAAAGCTTAGTTGTTCAGCAAACAATTATTGGTTCTCATCACGTTTCGCCACCTATTCAGTCGAACGTCGAAAACTGTACGAAGGTCAAAGCCATGGTCACGGCTGTGTGTGCGAATAGATGGAGCTCGCCCAAGCAAATTTCACTTATTCCAGTCTAATTGCATGAAAAAAGAGCGGATCTGGCCGCTCCCTCTGACTCGGACCGTCAGACTTTCTGCCCCTGCTGTGACGCTGAGCTCATTGTCCTCGCCAACGGACGCTTTCGAACCAGGCCAGTCCCTCCAAACCTCAACCTTGGCCACCGTGGCGATTGCATGCCGAGATAGACCGACGAGCACACGACGGGCTTGGGCTTCGTCGCCCAGCTCCAAAAGAACCACCTTGGGTCTGAGCATGGCGATTACATCCAAAAGCCTCGCATAAAAGACATCTTGACGCTTCCATCCAGAGGGTATTGACAAATCCGAGCTGGGGACCAAGGCCAGACGAGGTTCGTATTTACGGACAGAATATCCCAGCTGTCCGTGGCCATAGTCCCAGGCTTTCTGAGACACGTATGGGGGATTCGAGGTCAGGATGTCACAGGTTCCCGTGGCCAGTGACTTGATGCGCTTGTCGCAAAACACATCGCCCGTCAGAATTTGAAGAGCTTGGCCTGAGCATGGGGTCGCGAGATTCGCCAGCCTCTCGTTATGCTTGATGTTGAGCCGAGCGAGACGCACAGCATCAGGCGCAAGATCAAGTCCCCGGATGACCAACCGTGAAAATTTCTCCTGCAACGAGGCGAACAAAAGCAAGGGAATACAGCCGGTTCCTGTGCAGAGGTCAATGATGCTTAGACTCTTGATGCCATTGAGTATTTGGCCCGTCTTCAGAAGGTGTGCGAGGTGGCACGTGAATGCCTCCGTCTCCGGACGTGGAATGAGAACGCCGGGTTTGCAGCGAATTTCGAGAGAACCGAAGGGCTGGGATCCAAGAATGTACTGCAATGGAAAGCCGCTACCTCGCTGTCGACAGAGGCGTGCCAAGCGGCGAAGATCGCCTTGTGCGTGTTGAGTCAACCATCGAAGCTCGTTTTGGGCAGATTGCAAGTCGCGGCACGCAGGTAGTAGGGCGGCAACGTTGGACGATAATCGCTTGGCTTGTCGAAAAAGCCGTGGCGGAAGTCGCGGCATTGATTGCGCTTACATTTTGCGTCATATCCAAGTCGGGCGATGGTGAGGTGAAAAGAGGGAGCGTAAATAGGAGCGTGAGTGAGAGAGTGCATTGCGGAATGCAGTAGAGGGCATTTTTCCGTCTCCGCTTGAAAATGTTTATAGCTAAATCCTACCTAAAGCTACTACTAATATAGCTTATTTCTTACTTAATGTGACGGTGCAGCCCAACGGGCCATAGTGAGTGCAGGCACGCACGCCCCGGTGATGTGCCGGGCCCTAGGCCATCAGGCCAAAAGGGTACGAATTGAACAAGTCACGCATTACTTGTTCAACCTGCACTATATCACTGCGCGCCCGGCCCGCGCGCAAGCCAATCGCTAGAACTAAAGGTTGGGCCTAAGCCCAAACCATAACAGCATGGCCTTTGGCCGAATTTGATCACGATTAATCGAGAAGACGCCCCCTTTCACACTAATGGGAAGCCAACTACGCAAGATATCAGTTACAGGTAAAAATTTGGCTTTAGGGGTCTGGGGAAAGCTTCTCACTTATGAGTCCAATTTGAGGGAGGTCGTACACTGCTTGCCTGGATCAAAATGTCAAAAGACGCATGATGCGCATCTGGCCTTTTGAATATTGGTGTTCCGTCCGCGCAAGTCATGTTACTGCGATCGCCTAGTGCCTATCGCCCCAGAGGATTAGGAATTAAGAACTGGTTCTCGTCGTAAAACCGTCAGGCTCCAGAAACCACTCGAAGAGACGCGTGGTGAGCGCGAAAAGCGAAGGATCTAGGCCTCATCTGGACCCAGCTTCAGGTCAGGCGACGAGGGATAGACCGTCTGATCCCGCGTCACGGCGAGATACCCGTGTGCTGCGATGAAGTAACGAGCTTGGTAGAAAGAGCCATAGCTGCCCATGGGCTGGTACAGCTTCCACTTGTTGCCAACGCCTTGCGCGAACCCTGGTGTGGCCAGCAAGGCTGCGACGGACGCGTTGGCAGAGGCCGAGGCGGCTGTCAAATCTGTGTCTTTGGGTTGGCTGAATGATCCGTTGACAATGCCGGCATCGGCTAGCGAGCCGGCGACCCAGGCTTTGTCCTGTCGCACCGTTGGAGAAAGCTGCTGTCAACCGTAATATAGACAACTCCACTGGCACATCGGGGCCTGCGGCATGGTAAGGATCCGTGAAGATGCTCAGATTGAAAGCGGGGATGGTGAGGTCGTCGAATCGGAGCTGCTCCGAGATGTTTGTCTGGCTCTGGTATCGGCGAACATTGTCGATGTCTCCTGCTCTGTCCTTGACAAGTATTCTGGTTACGGAAGTGCCGTACGGAGTGGGTAGATTGACATACGCCTGAGCCTGCCTCGAACGCGCCCTCAGACTGGACACTAAGCCGTCCGTCATGATGGATCTCTGAACACGCGTGGGTCACGGTACCTGACAGGGGACTTTTGAACAGACGCGATTTGTTTTTTTGTTTTTTTTTTCAAGGCAAAGTCATGATGGACGTACAGCCAAGTATCTTGGCTTTCCAACGCGAGTTGAGGATGATACAACAGAAGTCCTTTACTGACGCACGGAGTCGGCCCGGTTGAAGCAGACAGTTTTCAGGAGCTTCTTGAGCTGCGGTCGGCTTGCCACGTCACCATGAACTTCAACGGCCAAGAAGCCCAGAGCTATGATGGTTCGAATGAAAAGGGATCAATTCTTGCTGCGCTTGGGTCAAATCTGCTATTCAAGAGGCGTGTTGATGAGTATGAAGCTACAACTGCATCAATTACGTATGACGCATCGACCAGCGAATTGTGGCACCCTGAGTCTGTTTTGTCCTCAGTTGGGCTTGTTGAGACAGCGAAAAGCGACTACGGAGGCATGTAACTCTAGTAAAAATGGGAAGCGGGTCAATGATCGCTTCAAGGGGCCACATATGTACGTATAGAGAAAAATCCCGCCTTCCAGAACATCCGTCAGAACATCCGTCAGACCATGGACATGCCTTGCTTTGCCTCCGCAAATGCCTTGTTAAAACCACCGTTGAAATGAGGAACAGGGTCGCGCCTCTATTCCTGGTTGGGATCTCTTCAGTGCCATGTAGGCATAGTCGATGAATTTTCTCTGCAAGGAAGACGACGACGACGCACGATGGCTAAAGGAGCACTAGACTAGTCGTGGCATACGCTGGCATATTCCGGCCCAACGCCATGACGTATCGTTTCGCAGAGGCGTTTAATTATGTCATTCAATGATAGCAATGGCACGCTCTTTCTTTCATTCAAGATTGGTTGTCTGGCCCCTCGTAGTCCCTGTGGCCAAGTGTTCATGAATAAAACATTTTATAAGCATGGCGTCGCGATGAGCATGAATTGAAACTTACCTTGGAGCCTGGTCAGCCAGCGCTTTCATTCTGCAATCTACAGATGCCACCCGCCACACCGAACGCCAAGACCCTCTTGAACTGTGAAATTACCACTTCCGGTCATTCAGCATTCTTGGCCTATCCGAAAAGAGAAGGAGAAGATTGGAGCGGTTGACCGGGAACATGGCCTCTCGAGCGCGGCGTCATGGCGTCCGGGATTCACCTCTCGACTTTAGAAGACAATCCCGACATTCATCGTTGCCATCTCCACCAGCACCACCTTCATCATATTACCCTGCCCTTTTTGATGGTCGCGGGTCCCGAGGTCCTGACGGGCTGGCTGCTAGTCGTCATGCCCAACGCTCTCGGTCATTCAATGTGAAGAGTCCTCAACACTACGAGGCAGCGTCGCATGCAAGACGGCCTTCCGGATATTACTCCCATGAAAGACCAGGGCCGAGCGATGAAGACCGCACACGAAGCAAGTCGCGAGGTAATCATGGCATCCCAAGCCAGCCTTCCTCGATCAGCAGTCGAGACAGAACGAGGAGCAAGTCGCAAGAACAGCGAGGTGTTTCAGGCACGGGTTCCAGTCCTTGGTGGCAGAACCCTATCGTTCGAACGTGTGCGATGACAGCCATTTCCACAGGGCTGTCTGCGGCTCTCGACAGTCGTGGGGATCCCGGCCGGTGGAAGGGCGCCAAGGGGGCAAAAGTGGCTGTAGCCACGGTAGGATCGGCCCTGGTGGATGGATTTCTGGCCACGAAACATCCTGACGGCCTAAGGCATAAAGTCTTGAAGAAGGGAATGCAAGTGGCCATGGATGAGGCAGAGAAGAAGAAGCATCAAGGAGTTGGTGACAAGGGCAAACTTCCGGCGATGCCCCGACGAAACGGCAAGAGCAAGGGAGGCCAGACACATCGCCATGGCAGGCACTAGCTGCTTATTGTTCTTTTTTCTCTAATTTATTGATTTTTTTTTTTTAATTTTTAAGTTCAATTTTTACTTCTTATTTAAATTTTTTCCTCTTTTAGCTGCTTCTTTCTATCTATTAGTGGCATTCTTGTTTGCTTTTTTCTTTTTTTTATGACTTTTTTTTGCGTCATCTTGCCATCGATTTCGGTTTGAAGAAAGAATGGAATGAGATGGCATCGGATTCCGATCTTTTTCTTGTCGAATTGACCTCTTGAAGTAAAGTGGCCCTGAGGGTCGCATCATTCAATGTACTATCAAACGTTCCTCAACGGTGGCATCTTAATTCACCAGGACCAATATGTTCTTCCAACTGGGTCAACTCGACGCCGACGCGCTGCCGATGCGTTGCCGATGTGTTCAGGGTGCCGGTCAGACCCCTTGACCTGACGGCATTGCTACGTTGCAGGGGCGGAAACGAGGAGAGGCAGCAACAAAGTTTGCGCGATGTCTAGTGACTGATGAGATAATCCTTGTAGCTGCAGCAAAAGACGCAGCTATTGTGTGATGAATCAGCCGAGACTCGTTTGACTGACTGATCGATCAGCTTTTCTCGGCAACTATTTCCCGAGCCGAATCAACCAGTCGCATTTCTTTGTGTCACAAAAATGAGCTCGTATCTGGGCCAGTGAGGCGGAATTCTTTCCATCAGACCGGCAGCCCTATGGAACCGGACGATTGCGCAGCAAAACGGCCCAACACTCGGATGACGACAAGTGCAAAGCTTATCATCAAGCTTGGGTCAAGCCACCTCAGGTTCTGCCGCACGCCAGACGCCAGACGTCAGACATCGAACTTCGGATATCGGTTAACGGGTCTGAGACCCACCAAGCAGCAGACGACGGCAACCCAAAAACGTCGACACTTTGGACGTTCTTCCTCCACCGACGGTCCCCACATATTCCGGACGCAGAAATCAAAGCGAAAATCCCCTGCCAAGAGCCGACTTTTAAGAAGGCAATCGGCCACGCGAAATCATGGACATAATGTAATGTCTCTGTGGAGTTTTTTTTTTTTTTTTCCTTCTTTGCTCTCTGAGTTCCTTTCTACGTTGATTCTCTTTGATGACAACAGTCGCTTTTCCTGTTGATCCTGTCAACAACCCCAATATGGACTACTACGTGAAAAAAGCTGTTGAGCAAGTCAAGAAGCACTCCCGAACTCAGGAGGAAATCAAGCAGGAGATCAACGTTGAGCAAAGTGTGCTACGCATTCCTTCTGACCATGCTTTGACCAAGACACACAGCTGATTTTTTTTTTTCCTTATCTTCCTCAGACTTGAACATTGCAGCCAAGAATAGCGAAATAAATGTCGATCCAGGGCGTGGAGGTTCCGTCGCGGCCATGGACCTGGAGCGGTGAGTCTCTGAGAAAGTTAAAGAAACTCCCCCAAGTTGGCTGTTCCTCTGACGTTTGCACGACAGATTGTCGAAACCAATGAGAAGCAGCTGAGAAGTCTCTTCCATGGTCTCATCCGGCCTCGAGGGAGGATTGGCGCATTTATAAAATATAATGGGTGTATTGAGAAAATAATACTGGGCCTTTTCTTGCCTTCTTACTTTCCTTCCTTGTTCACTCAGTTGCACTTTGTTTGTTAGAAGGCATCGTTTCTTATTGACGCGACTCGGCAGCAAAGACCTTGGGTTGAGTTTGGCCTTATCAGGCCATTACTCGTGGGGCGTCTTGAGTCGAGAACAGATTAATGATAGGGATAGAAAAAAGAACGAAAAAAAATTTGTGTCGCAAAGGTTACCACAGACTTTTTTCCCATTGCTTTTCATTATTCGGCACCTCTTGATAATTTGAACAGCCCGTCCAGTCATGTGCAAGATGCCAATGCAAAGACACACAAGTTGCAATTTTCTTGTTGTCTCTTCCGGAAACCGGCTCAGCTTGTTGGGGTAGCATAAACCTAACCCGGCGATGCAGAAATAAAAAATGTAAAATTAAAAAAATTAAAAATAAAACGGCAAACAAAATCAACTTGACAAGAGGCGCAGGCAAGGCTGAATGTGAGTCGCAGCAGCGCTCTCTGCCCTTCATGCCCAGCCGAGGTTGGGCATCTGATTGAGTGCACTTGACCACCACCTGCGTCGGCTCTGGCTCTGGCTCTATCGAGAACCTACCTACTAGGTACTTACATGCCTACCTTCTAGGTACCTAGTAGGCTCCTACTCAGGTACCTAGTAGTTTGAGGCCCTGCAAGCTTCCGGAATACGAATCGAGGGGCGGGCCTCGCCAAGAGAAAACCTTGCTGTTCGATGCGGCTTCCTTGGCCCAACAAATTGCGAATCAGCTCTCCGGCAACACTTAGGCTCTTCGGCAATAACAGTTACGAGATCCCTGCCCTTCCCCAGCGGTATATTACCACCAGAGCATCACGTAGACAGTACTCCGTACGGTTGCGTAGGACCACAAAACCACCGCGGCATAATTTGGCCAATATGTACACCACTGTACCTACTATGTAGGTACTTCATAGCCATGCAACGGCCCCTGCAGGACTTCTTGCATGAAATGCCCAAAGCCAAGTATACCGTGCCTTTCAGTGATAGTGAGGATTTCCCAGCTTTCCGGGTCCTTTCAGCCCTGCCAAGGACCCCTTGAATGCTGGGGAATGGGGAAAAAAAAGACCAACCCAGTCAGGTCCATATGTACATATGTAATTTAAACCATACGATTCATTTTTTTTTTTCTGTATTCGGTCGCCCACAACGACGAATGTCGAGTCCATACGCCCCTCCCCCCACACCAGCCACCCCCACTTCTACACCACCACCACCACCGCCGCCGCCGCCCGAACATCAACCCCCCGTTTTCCCTTGGGGATTCACAACCATCATCATAACTCCCGCCGCCGCCGCAACAACCCCCCCCTCCTTTAGCAGTAAAGCAAAACAAAACATCACAGTATCCAAATGATCACCAAACCTGTCGCCGCATAGCCCCCTCCCCTCCTCTTCCCCCAAAAGACAAGGAACCACCGCGACATGCTCGCCCACTTCTTCGCCTCGCCCTCGACGGAACCCTCATCTCCAAAAACCCTACCAGACCTGAGCGCCCCGTGTCCCAGATGCACCGTGCAGGCGCAGGCGCAAGCGCAGCGCATCGCCGAGCTCGAAGCCCAAATAGACGAGCTGCGGCGGGCGTCGACGCCCACGGCCGAGCCGTCCCCCGTATCCGGCCGCTTCTCCTCGCTCCTGTACCCGCGGCGATCGCCAGTCTCGCCGTCGGCCGCCAGTAACCACTCGCAGCGGACATCGGCCGAAGACCTCTTGGAGGCCCTGACGAGGGAACAAACGCTGCGCAAGGAGGCCGAGGGCCGACTGTCCGCCACGAGCAAGGAGGTGGAGGAGCTGAGCGCTACCCTGTTCGAGCAGGCGAATGAGATGGTGGCCGACGAGAGGCGCGCCAGGGCCAAGCTGGAGGAGAGAGTCGACGAGTTGGAGAAGAGGGATAAGGAGAAGAGGAGGCGGCTGGAGAGGTTGGAAGGCGCCATGGGAAGGATCGAGCGGGTGAGGAATTTGCTTGGCGAGTCTTTATAACATGCTTGGGCGGCGGGAATCTTCTTCCTCTTCTTCCTCTTCTTCTTCTTCTTTTTTTTCTTTTTTTTCTTTTTTTTCTTTTTTTTCTTTTTTTTCTTCTTTTTTATCTCTTCTTTTTTCTTCTTTTCTTCTTCTTTTTCTTTTTTCCTTCATCCTCATCTTCTTTGGATCTTTGCAATTCTTGGAGTTGGAAATCTTGGTTGCGTTGCTTTTTGGGCCATGGGGCATGGGGCAGCATCGGAGCGGCAAGCGCAGGAGCAATGATACCACACGATTTATACCAAGTAATAACAGGGGTGATGCCGGCGCCAGTGCCGGTACTGGGAATGAGAGTCCCTCACACACGGAACTGAGGGGTCGAGGACACACCGATGCAACCCACAGGGATCCTAGAACATCATGTTCATTTGTAGCTACAAATCCGCTGTTGCTGCTGCTGCTGCTGCTGCTGCTGCTGCTGCTGCTGCTGCTGCTGCTGCTGCTATAATATCATACATCTTGGGTCTGATAACCTCCTCCTTCATCAGTGCCATGTCCTCTTTGCGCCTCAGCAAATGCAAACATATCATCATAATCACTCCTCCACCCCCCTTCCTCCCAATGTGTTCACTCCATTGACATATTCTGCGGCCCCCCGCCTTACTATGAAAGATCCATCAAATGGCACAACTCGACCAACTTGTACTGGTATATTGATGATGGATTCCGTTTCAGTTGAAAAAAAAAATGAAAAAATGATGCGCAAGTAAAGACTCCAGGAACGCCAATCTGTTTGTTCCATCATGCTTCCTTTTCTTTTGGTCTTTTCTTCCCTTCTGCCGTTGTGACCCAATCGCACAGAGCGCTCTTCACCCACCACGTCGACTTGACCTCTTCTGTTGTCTGCCGGTCTTGGGCTCTCCAGACACCTAGTCTTCGATGCCGTTCCCGGATTTCTCATCATCGGTCCGCACCCGTGGTCGGTCGGAAGACTTCATCATCTTCAGCGGTGGCTCGGCCGCCCTGTTCGACGACGATAGCTGTCTCTTATTCTCCCGACTTGGCGCCGATGCATCCGCCCCTGTCGAGGGATTCGTGTTTCGCTTCGGCTGCTTCTGGTCTCTTCTAGGCGGCGGCGACTTGTCCTTGGCTTTGCTTGGGCTTTGCGTGCCCGGCCAACTGCTCTCGGGCTCGCCGTTCCAGCGAGCCAGCATGTTGGCGATCTTGGGGCCCCAAACCTGCTCCTTGCGGGCCAAGTCATCATACTCCAATGTGTTGGGTCCTCCAACAGTGAAATCGCTTTGTCGCACACGACACAGCTCGGCCATGATGGCAGCCGACCCGACCCGGGTCCCAAAATCGTGGCAAAAGCTTCTCACGTAGTACCCTGACGACACCGTGAGGCGAATCTTGCAGGCAGGAGGACCGTCGTCGCCCCACGGAGGGGGGGTGTTGGGATCGGATTTGGCAGGGACCAGGTTGGAGCCCTGCTTGGAGTGAGCTGGCTGAGGCATCGCGCCCAGCCCCCCCGACATCATGGCCCTGTTGTCATTTTTGTCATTTTTGACCTTTTTGACCTTTTTGACCTTTTTGTCCTTTTTGAGATGTTGGCGTTCTTTGATTGGCTTATCCTTGATCAACTCATCCTGCCTCTCTTCGAACAGCTTCTTGAACGTCTCATGCGCTGCTACCGCTTGGTCGTCCAGCTCCTTTTCCTCGGGCGTCAATGGCTTGCTCGTTTCTTGCTGCTTCTTGACCCTCCACACTTGCTCGGCAAGATTCCTCTCGACCGCCTCTGCTTCTTCCGTGGGCCACCGGTGGCTGTGCTTGCCAGGCTCGTACCATTCGACCAGCTCAATCTCGAGGGCCTCTACGGCTCTGCCCTCGATTTCTCTCGGGATAGGTTTCCCCTCTCTCGCATACTCGTACAAAGGCTTGCCGTCCATCTTGAGCGCAGAGTATAGCGGCGGGATCTGCGTCTGCTTGCCGCGGAAGCCAGCCAACTCCTTCTCGACCAGCTCTTTCGTGACATGATCGTAGCCTCTCCTGGCCAGCACCCGACCCGCCCGATCATATGTGTCGGTGCTGACACCGAAAATCACAGTCGCCTCGTACGTCTTTGTGCAATTAAGAAACTGTGTCAGTTGTTTGGTAGCGGTCCCGATTCCCAAGATGAGGACGCCCGTTGCGAGGGGATCCAACGTCCCGCCGTGGCCTATCTTGACTTGCGAAGCTCTCTTCACAGCCTTCCGTCGATTAAACAGTTGGCCAGTCTCCGTAAGTCGTCGAGATATTTCGGCTTCGATCATGGGCTTGAAGCAGGCCGAGGAGTTAAAGGCCTGTTGACACTCCCGAATGACCTGCGCTGAACTTATGCCGCAGGGCTTGTTGATGGCTGCGAAATGACGAGTTAGTGGGTGAGCAAATGAGTAAGTGAGTGTGAGAGAGGTCGAGTGAGAGGGCCGTCAGCCCGGAGAGGCAGAGCGGGATCCATACCAAAGACGCCATCGCGGACGATGACCGTAGCCATTCTTTGCACTGACTGTCCCATGCAGGTCGGCCAAACGTAGCTGGCGAGCGCACAGGGGAGGGGGGGGGCAATCCGAGACAGATCAAGAGCAACGAACAATTGTCGCCGTTGTTGGCTTGTTGTTGGTTACGCACCAGTGTGCGTCGTTGAGGGTCAATGCAAGCTTTCGTCTTGCCAAACGACATCGACACAAACAATCACAGGTTTGGGTCGATGTCGAGCAAAAACGAAAACATTGGGAAGCTTTCAAAATTGCTAGCGTCGGGCTTATACCTTCCATGGCAGGCGGTGGATGGGGCAGTCAGGGCCTACAAGCCCTCTGTCCACCCACTGTTCATCCACTGTCCAGCCACTGTCTACCCACTGTCCACTCACTGTTCGAGTGGCTGGCCTGGCCTGGCCAGGCATCCGCCCTGCACGCGACTTGCTGCGGCAACTAACTTTCAGAACAACTACAGTTTTGTTTTGATATGTCACTGCCAGCAACTGCCAACGACTGTCATCGAATCGCCCCTCGCAACCGTTTTCTGATCGCGTTCGGCTTCCTACTTGGCGTCGCGTCGCGTCGCCTCGGATCACGTCATCTCTTCACCACGGCAACTTCTGTTGCTCATGGATTCTGAATCCTAGGCGCATTGGTTTCTTAGAATGGCCGGACGTCGGCGCCGTGCCTCCGCGTCCAGCGTCGAAACCGTCGACGAAAGAAAGACTCTTTGGCGTAGCGAGAAATCGGTCGTGCGCTCTGTATCCAAGGATGTGCCCTCTGACGACTGGCCGATTTTTGAACTTCGAAACGCTATCGTCTTGTCCAAGGAAGGCAAGAATATCGCAAATGCGCTTCTCGTCGGCCTTGAAGGTCCCTTTACAGTCCGCGGCGAGCTCGTCATTGACGATCCTTCGCAGAAAGAGTACAGTCAGTCTGTCGTCCACCAACTCGCTTCGCACCTCACATCTTGCACTTGGCGCCTTGCCTCGCCTGACTTCTCCGCTGACCTGTCCCCGTCCGCAGTACTGATGCGCCTGCGCCTGCGAGAGTCGTTGCCTTTGGAGATCCACCAGTCAACGTCATACTCAATCGGCGAGTCGGCCGACGGAAGACCTTTGATCTGGGTATCCGGCCAGGGCGGCTGGTATGAGATTGACCCTTGTCCGGCATACAAACCTATGTACAACAAGATGTGCGAGGCAACGACCATGTTCTACAAGATTCTCGACATCTACGAGCAAGGTCCACCGAAGCGCCCTAAGAGGGCGAGAAACTGGTCATTCAAGGACGATCTGGGTCTGGTATTTCATCGAGTTGGTTCACCGACTTCCAAGTGCTGTAATCACGTGTCGGGTGATGGGAAGCTAACGACGAGACTCAGTACGCGTCGCGAATTGGAGACGGGTCGACGCTGGAGGAGGTCTTTGCCAGGGTGGACGAGCATGCAGCATTTTTTCTCGATAAGTTCGCAAGCAATGACGGCACCATCGACTGGAAGACGACGGCTTTTTACAAATACGTTACTTCAACACATGAGGTATGTCGCGTCCATGCTTTCGAGCGCCTGCCATTCCCCTCATACTTCCACCTTGGGCATTGGGCCATTGTGTTCATATTGGGGACCCTGAGGAGCTCAGAAAGCGGTTACAGGCAGCACTAGATAAGCTTCGGCGGCCGCCGCTCGAGACCGACGCCGAGAGCAGTCTGCGCTTCAGCGCTCGATCGCGCCCCAAGAGGAGCAGCAGCGTGAATATGGCCGACGTGGCCGAAACAGCCACCAAACCGAGCCAAAGATCCAAAACCAGGTCTGCCACACCTCGACTGGTCGAGCAGCCCTCCAGGACCTCTCCCCCAGAAGCGAAACCCGCAGGTACCGTGGTGCCTCACTACGTCTGGACCGAGAGAGACCGAGATGTCGAGTCGCCGTTCCACCTCGCGCTCACTGCGTTCAAAGACGTTATTCACCATTTATCTTTGGGGGGAAAAGCAATCACAGTTACCGGGTTTCTCAGCCGTCTCTACTTCATGTACTCTGTCCCAAACTACAGGGACGAAGGAAGAGTTGGGGCCTATAAACAGTCTGCCCAGGAATGGCTTCACTACTACTCGAAAGCATTACTACACATGCTTGATAGCAGCGACCGAGAGCTCGGAATATACGACGAGCTTCAGAGGCTGGCCACGACTGATCTTGTCCCTCTTGCATACAAACCCTCTGAATTTCCCATTTTCATTCGCTCCCGCAAGACGATGCCGAGAAAACCTGCCCACCCGCCAGTGCCACCGCCACCACCGCTACCCCCAGTCGTCTCCAATGAGAACGACGATAATGACGACAACGACGACGATCATGAAGATGAAACACCTTCTGTAAGCCACACTCCCACGCCGAGGGGGAAACGACCTACACGGACGCCAGGCAAGTCCAGCCTTCGACCAGTCAGCCGCGTCTCCAGAAAGCGGACTCGGGGCGAGTTTGAAAGCCAGTCCCCAAGTGGCAGGAGATCGCCGTTTTTGGACGAGGGAGAAGACTCCATGGACGTGGACACAGACTCGTCGCGCAGACATGGAGACGACGACGACGGCGGCGAAGAGGACAACGACGACGACGATAAATTCCGCCTGGACCTCGCACCCATCAAGCTCGTCATCCGAGCCGATAAGCTGCCTGATCCATCTCCGCGCGGCCCTCACGACACATGGACCTGCGACCAAGAGGACTGTGGTTTCTTTGTCCGCGGTGCCGACGGACCAGACGCCAAAGACTGCATCCGGCAGCATCTGGAAGATCACGAGGAGCAGCTTGCGCGCGTCAATCTTGCCGTCTCAGAGGCCTCGAGGGGTCGCTTGCCCATCAGGTAAGTTGGCGACTTTTTGTTTTTCTTCTTCTTGATCTTTTTCTTCTACTTACGTCTTCTTCTTCTTCGTCTTCCCCCTCTCCCCTGCCCCACCTCGTCCCATGTATGTAATTGATGCCCGTGACAAAATCTAATCCTGCTCTTAGCCATTTGCTCGACAAGATCAAACAGATGAGCGGCGAGCCCCAAGACTCGCAGCCAATCAAGAGAAAGCTGATTGTGTGATATTTGTTAAGTTGGTCATTTACTTCCTCTGGTCATGAGGCACACAGGGACAACAAACGGGCTCGGCGTTTAAAAAGATTGCAACGACGCATAATACCCCATGACTTGTTTGTATTTGTATTCGTATTGTGCTTGACTTTGCGTTAGTTTGCATTAGGGGAGGAAAATAGCTTTCTTTTTTTTTTTCTTTGTTTTTGTACATGCAGCTCCCAGCGCATGCTTCATTCTCTCTCTTCCTCTCGCTTTCTCTTGTTCGGTATCTATTCGAATTACCCGAAAGCCAACTTCTCTTTTTTGTGAATATGAGCCAGTGTACTGTTCACTCAGTGACGCAATGAGACGTCCCTATTCGTTCCCATTGGAACGATCAATCACCATGTCGCCGTCCGCATCTCGCGCAGGAGGAGCGTCAGCTGCTGCTGCTGCTGCTGCCGCAGAAGCAACATTCTCCTCGACTTTTAGACTCCACCGCCCGCTCTTGGCCTCGAGCACAAAAGTTTCCTCAATAGCAGCCAGCCTCTGAAAGACGCGCAGCCACCTCTGTCCCCACCGGCGTATCATGGCTTCTCGCGCTGACGATCCGTCCCCTTCCTCCATCATCTGGTCCTTGCTGCCCGTAGCCCAGCTTGCCAGCGCATCATTGATGGCCCGGAACAAGTCTCGCATCGACGTCGTCTCCTTGTCGCGCATCTCCTGGTCCGCTTCGGCGGACGTGACGAGTTGGCGAACCCGGCTGCTGACCTTGGCTACAGTGTTGAAGACCAGCTCAAGGATGTGCGGCTGTCCGAGCGCTTGACCCCCTCGACAGCCATTGTACGGCGTTCCGGCGGCGATTGTCCAGTCCACGATGGAAAGGGGGGTCAGGATGGAGTAGTTGAGGAGCTTCTCAACAATGGACAATGCCACCCCGGGATGCGCGCTCCAGTAGCTCATGACAGACGAGACGATTTGCGAGCGCGCGGCCGGATTGGACGTGCCAGCGTCAACCAGTCGGACTTTGGTGCGATCGATGCACGCGAGGACGTGGCTGAGTGACTTGGAGCCAACCCAGCATACGGCCGTCATGAAGACATCGGTGCTCGCCACGACGGGGTCCAGTGCTTGCCCTGCCGCTTGGGACTGGATGCTGTCGATTATGGGCTGGAACTCCTCGTCCGGGACTTTGCGTCGCAGCAGCGCAGCAATCTCCAGGCCCTCTTTCGCGAAGGGTGTCTCTGTTTGTGATTAAGTCAGTACATGGACCGTTTCTCGTGTGGGTGTCCACGTCTGAGTTTGAGTGTGAATGTGTGCGTGTTGTGTGACGTACCAGGATTGCTGTACTTAAAGTCGGGCACATCTTTCTCCTTTTCAGGCCCAATGAGCGGCTGGTATGCGACGGGGAGTGTCTTTTGGATCCTCTGTGCAAAGCTCAGCCGAATCTCCTTATCCAAAGCCCCCAGAAGAAACCATTTGGATGGATGCAGATCCGGGAGCTCTGTATCTTCTGACCATTCAGCCCACTTCCAAGTGAAGCCAAAGTTGCTCAAGTGATGCGCGAACCAATCCAAGAAGCGGTGGTTCAACTCCAAGTCCATTCGAGGCGTGTTGCGATACAGGAAGCGGATGGCCCTGCCGAGACTTGGCGCGATCGCTGCCGGAGCAAGTTTGCAGGCCTCGGTCAGTACCGAGTGGTAGTACACAGCTTTGTGCTCGGGCTTCGGCAGCTGGAACAATTGAGAAAATACGGCATCCACGGCGACATCTTCGGGCTTCCACGTCGATCTGCCCGAAGGCAAGTTGCGCAGCTCGTCAAACGGTGTGGCACGCTTCACAAAGGTGCCATCGGCAAAGTAGCAGTCAATATCCATCAGGAAACGAGCAGCGACATTTCTGTTGAAGTGCAAGACGTTGATGGTGTCGTTCAAGGCATCGCGAATGAGCGACGCAGCAATGTCTGAGGGTGGCGGCACAGATTCGACATCTTGATGGCTGTAGACGGAAAAGTGAATTTCGGGGAACAACAAACGTGGCCCAGCCACAGCCGTCGGGGGGACAGCGATTGCCGGGACCGTGTGTTTCGGAGCACTGGCGAGCTTGTCCTGCAACTCGACCTCCTCAAAGGGCATCACCCAAGGTCGAGGGATGCACGCGAGCTGCCAGCCTTTGGAGGCCTCGGACTGTAGTTGTCTTTGAAGCAGCATGCACGAGCTCATCGATGCGGCGGGGCTTTCGTCGTTGCCTTCAGGATGAAACGGATCGACGAGCGCTTGCAGGGCGTGTGGTTCCGATGCAATGACATCCGTCTTCTCCATCAAATCTGCTGCTTGCTGTACAAACTGGTCGGGGGCTGCCGCCATCGCGTAGGGAATCGTAAGCATGATGATCTTGACAATCTCGGTCCCAATGACCTAAGGTTTCAATCAGCGGCCGATCCCTTGCTGTCGAAGACGAAGAAGAAGAAGAAGAAGAAGAAGAAGAAGAGCTGAATGGAGGCGAATCGCAACCTACGTCATCAGAGCTGGCTGTCTGTAAATCAGCGGCCCGCATGAACAGCTCATCCAAGAGCGGGAAAATCCCATTGCCCTCCAGGGACCCTTGCAGGCATGCCAAAAGCTTCAGATATAGCTTGACCTCGCGCCAATGACCCTTTGCAAGACTCTGCTCGAGTGAAGCCGCCACGGGAGTCAAGATGGCATCCATCAGCTCCGGCTTCGTGGCATTGACAACCGCCAAGATGGCAGCAATGAAGGGCGTCCTGAGCGGCTGTTCCAGCACCATTTGAAGACTCAGGCTCACGAAGGCCTGGCGCAAGCTCACGTCATCGTAGTTCTCTGTTACGAGGCGCGCGATCGAAGTGACATCTTCAGACGCGCGACGCAGAGGAGAATCGGCAAGGCTTAGAAGTTGGCGACGGAGACGAATGTGCGGCGGCTCGATGCGTCGTCGTTGCTGGCGGCGATCGTAGTGGTCATCATCTGGGGATGGCGCGAACCTGTCGTCAGCAGCAGCTCTCAAGCTCATCAATGAATGCGGCCAGGAGGGGCGAACCTCTGTAGCGTCTTTTGTGATTGTTGTGCCCACCAGACTGCCGTCTATCAAAGTCCGCCATGCCGCAGCTTTCGCAGAATCTTGTGGATCTATGTATGCTCTTGACCGACTTAGTGAAATGATGTACAGACCTGCGCAGAGGTCAAGGTTCAGCCCCATTCACAAAACGTTTTGCGGTGATTACAGCTAGTCGGGTGCCTGAGGCACAACCTCAGGCACAAACCAAGATGCGTAGATTCGACTGTCAACGTCATACCGTCGCTCGAACACATACTCCTAGGCTCGTACCTGTAGGTAGGCATGCGCACGATGTAACGATCTTGTGATGAATAAGTACCTATCTACCTAGGTATCTACCTACTTTTTCCAGACTTCCGAAATGCTTCAACTCGCATTCAGGAACTAAATGAGGAACTGTTCTCTCCATTAAATCAAAAGCGGGTCGCTTTTGTGAAGCCCTCCCTACCTTCCCATCGCCCTCGAGCTTATGGCTTTGCCACATATTATGTAACAGAAAGCAAGCTTCTTTTCACGGCTCAATCATGAAACGAAAAGTCGACGTCTCTCAATGAAACCTACATATCCAGACATTGATGGAGCCTCCCATGGGTCGCCTCGTTGTTTGTTGCCTTTCTGTCCTCGACCTGTCCCGGCAACTAATTTTTCCGCGTGCGCAGTTCTGGAATAAAGCTCGCTCCAAGGTTTGCCTCGCTCCGTCATCCGTTTCGTCTGTCCCACTTCCAAGAAGACTTGGTATCATTTGCATGACAATTTCAAAAGCGACCGTTTCTTATCACCCAATGCTGACATGACGTGAGGGTTCGAGCCCTCAATTTTGTATCTTGTCCTCGCCGCGAACAAGAAGTCATCAACTCGTCAAAAACTCTTCTTGAGAATTCCGATCAAACCAACTCGCCCATTTCTTCCACAGAGAAAAAGAAAAGGAAAAAAAAGGGACCCCAAGACTCATGAATATGGAGAGAAGAAAAGAAGGGGAAAAGTCGAGGAAGTTAGGGGAAACGCAAAATTGATAGCCTCCCATGCACCCGAATCTGGTCTAAAGCGTCAAAATTTTTCCGTCTCTGACTGACTGCGGCTGAGTGGCCGCTTTTCGAAGAGCCCCGTGAGTAAGGATTCGGTCCCAGTTATCTAGCAGAAGCATTCTGCCATCCATTCGCCGACGGAGATCGTTTCTGTTTCACGTCGAGACGGAGCTTGTCCCATGTCAGGACAAATACACTCATGCCCTGGAAGGCAGGTGTCGACGGAGGCTGATCGCAGGGCTCATTCACAGGTGACAACTGCGATGTCAAGACATCAACTTCCTCCCCCGACACTCAACCTCGACTTGCACATCGAGCCGCCGCCCCGTCAGTGGCCCAGTATCAGCTGCGTACCAGGGGTAAATGATTTGTGTGATCCAGAACAGCCGGAGGCTTGCTGAGCGATCAATGGCTGGTTCGAAGCACTCGCACCGTCGTCCGGATAATCAGTCCAGTTTAGCCATCATCTCCTGCTTCGTCATCGGCGTGAAGTTGTCTATATCAAGTCCTTGGGAGGCCAGGACTGGTTTCATGTGGGCGGGGACGAGCTGGGCATTCAAGTTCGGCGAGATTGAGAGTTCTGGGATGAGATAATGGGTCAGCCAGTCCCCAGTGAGGCCCGAGGGACAGCATGAGATTTTCAGCAACGTACCGTGTCGACTGAAGTCAAACAAAGCAGGCAGATCCCGGAGCTGTCCAGTGCTGTGTCTAGAGTCGGGAAGCTTGGTGTTGGGATCGCGGAGCTCATCAAAAAATGGATGGACCATGGCGTCAATGGCCGATTGTCGCTCGGTGGGTGTGTACTCCAAGAGTCGTGCGATGAGATCAATGGCGTGAGCGTCGGCCTTGCGGAACACCTTGCTGAAAGGATGCGGTTTGATCTGGGGAAATTTGTGCTCCATATAATTGGGGTTCATAGTCCGGATTTGCTCTCGCGTGGGAGTTCCGAGCACTTTGATGATTTCAACCAATTGATCGATCCCTGACTCACCAGGGAACAGGGGTTGGCCAAGCATCAATTCAGCCATGACACAACCAGTTGACCAGACGTCTTAACATCATGTCAGTGACTGGCCGCGAACGTGGACAAGGAGGCGGCGGAAGGCAATGCACTAAAACTCACCAATCTTTGTTGTGTAGTTTGTGGCACCGAATATCAGTTCTGGCGCACGATAGTATCGGGAACAAATATACGACACGTTCGGCTCGTTTTCTACGAGGATCTTAGCGCTGCCGAAATCGCACAACTTAAGGATACCGCTGTTGGGGTCAAGGAGCAGATTTTGAGGCTTGATGTCGCGATGGCAGATGCCTTGAGAGTGAATATAGGCCAAAGCTCTAAAAAGTTGGTACGTGTAGAGCTTGACCTCCAGAATTGGCATCGTTGTCTTCAATTTATTGAAGAATCGCGAGGCTCTGTACACGGTTTCGGGGACGAATTCCTGGACAAGGTTAAGATAAACCTCATCTTTCTGCACATCAGTTAGTCGGACGCCGCTATTTTTCTTTTGCTTTGTTTTCTTCTTGTAGCGGTTCGATTGCATACCCTCTCGCCGTTGGAGTAGTAAAAGGCCTTGAGCTGTACGACGTTCGGATGTCGGACAATGCGCATGATTTGCAATTCCCGGTTCTGCAGGATTAGCTTCGGCGAACCTCCACTCATCCAACGCCAAGTTGCAGGGTCGGCGAACCTTGAATCTTTTGTCTTGTAGGACTCGCTTGATCGCAGCGTCCTCACCTGACGGTGATAGTTTTGTCTGGAAAACGACACCAAAGGAGCCGTTGCCAACGATTTTGCACTGTGTGTACTGCAAGTCCCTGGTTTCTCCCGTGATACCGTCCTGAACTTTCTCGCGAATCACCTCTGTGCGCAGAGCAGGCAGAGTTAGCAAGCCTGGCAATCACCTCGTCACAAAACAGAGGAACTGGGATAGAACGAAATACTTACCCCCCATCCTGAGGTTGTTGAACGCATTTGGTCGATGTGACGACATTCTTGAAAATGTGGAACCAGATCAAGCAAGAAGCGCTACCGATACTTGGCGAAGAAGTACCGGGAATGTAGATGGGCACAAAGAATTGAATCAAATGCTATGAGGCGGGCCGTGATGGGCAGATGTATCGATGGTCCAAAACGGATGTGAATTTTTCAAGATACAACCAATTTTCGTCGCTGTGATGATGTGCATAAGCAGAGGTTGTCGACGAAAATGTGGACCAGCGCGGAAAGTGTTTGCAGAAGAAGACGAAGAGACTTTGAGGAGGAGGGAGGGTCAAGGAGAGACGATCTGAAGTAGGAAATATGCAGGATCGGCACCTGGAAAGAAGGCGCTTTGCGTCAGTTGAAGCCTGATTCAGTGGTGCTCTATGAAAGACTGTGGCGTGCAGTGACTTGAGGGAGGAGTGGAGGCTCGAACAGAACAAAGACACTTGTCAATGGAAACGTGATATATGTTGCCCCCCGACAATTTCACAGGAAAGAGTCGTGCGATCGAGACGGAGACGTAGTTGACCAAAAGGGCGAGCAAACGAAATCCTTTCTTGTTGGTAGACGAATGAATCAAGGGGACCAATCGCCACACAAGCTCGATAAGAAGGTACAGGCCGAAGTCGTCCCAGTCTTATCAGATCTGTAATATCTATGAGTAGAAGGTGGCAATTGGTTGAAGAAGCCTCGTTTGACCATCGTAGACTCGACCATATGCGACGCCGACCCAGCCGCGAGAGCAATTGCACAAGTGACGGTCGATAAGGAGCGAGAGGTTGTCATAGGTCCAACGGGGAGCAAAGGTGGAGAGGAGGACGTCTTCCATGGATTGCATGTAGGTAGGTGGAAGGGCGGCGAAGGAGGAAAAGCGATGCTCACGGAGAGCTGGCATTCGAGCAACGTCAAGCGGTGGGGCTCAAATGCGCGCGCAGAGCCGTCCGTGACGGAGGAGCTGTCGGGGCAAGCGAGCCAAGCAGCGCAATTGCTCGTCTGCCAATCTTGAGGAGCAAGCAGGCCTGGTAAGGCAAGACGGCATTGGGCTTCGGCAAGGAGCCAGAGAGACGCAATCACAGCAAGCAGACCACTTGGGAAGGGAGGGAGTAGGCCTGTACTCGCACTCGCACTCGCACAAAAAGGACGGCTCGAGGTACCAAGGCGGCGCGGGGGATACAAAGACGCAAACGGGACGCAAAAAGGGGGATAAGGAGCTCACCAGGACGAGAACAAGCGACGCTCGGGCACCTCGTTGTTTGTGCCCTCGGTGATATAACGCAATCGGCCGTCGAGTGGTGGTAAGAGAGAGGGGGGGGTGGCCGAGTCAGGTCGAGAGGTAGGTCGAACCGGATGGTGGTGATGTGCGAAGGTCGAGGGTGCAAGTCTTTTGGTTGAGGGGCAGAGGAAGAGGCACGAGACTGCCGCGATGGCGGCGAAGTCGACGGCGGCAGCGGACGGATCTCACTGGGTGGTGGATTGGGCTAGGAGCAGTGCGGCGGGCGCTAGGTGCTGGGCACATGGGCAATGGGCACTGAGCACTGAGCACTGAGCACCGGGCACCGGGGACTGGGTACTGGGGTACTGGGTATTATGAGGCAGGTACATGTGCTGGGCGCTGCGCTCTGGGCGTTGCGTTTGTACAATGCACTGCGTGCTGGTGAGATGATGGGCCCGCAGTCGTGGCCGCTCCAGCTATCGTGTGCTTGAGGAGGAATGTTCTGGTGGAATGGAATTGAATGAGGTCAGGCCAGGAAGAGTGAGCCGGCTTGAGGGGGCTGGCTCAAGCAGGCAAGGCACCTACTGCAGGCGTGACTCGAACGTGGCTCTCGGGGGGCCGAGGGGGTTAGGTGGGTTGCTGGCTAGCCAGCCGACTAGCACGAGGAGTGCAGCTGCGGGGCGCAACCTTTTGCTTCTTTGTTTGGCTCGACTCTCACATGTACATACCTAGGTACGTATGTATGTACTACATACTAGGTATTTACTGGGCTTTAGCTAATGCTGTGGTTCGGCTGCTTCTTTGTTCAGGCTTCTTGGGATTCATGGATGGGATATCCGTCCATCACGATTGGACCGGCGCCGCACAAACAGGGGAACTCTGTCCTGGGGTCCAAGGGCATCCTCGTCTGGCCTGGCCAAACGACTTCTAACCTGCTTTCGGCGTGGCCATTACGGGATGAGCCTTCAAGGCACGCAAGACTGGCCTGGGAATCTTGGCCTCGTGCCCGTTCCTACGGGCCACGGGCCGTGGGTAATGGGCCATGGGTAATGGACCACGGCTCGCTGCTGCTACCTGCTGCTGCTGCTGCTGCACGATGCAGCTTCTGGTCAAGTGGCCACGACGTGCAGAGCCGGAAACGTAACCGACAAACCTGACCTTGACGATATGTCGCCTCACCTCCATCCATCATCTCATTGAGCAGGCCCGGGCTGATTGACTGACTGACTGATTGACTGACTGACGGTCTGTCTATTTTGTCTGTCTGTCTGTCGGTCTGTCTATTTTGTCTGTCTGTCTGTCTTAGCATTACCCAGCGGTCTGGCTGCCCGGGAGAATTACGTGGATTAATGCCTCGCAGACGAGCGAGGACACGGAAGATGTGCCTGTCTGTGGTGTTTCCGTCTTCATTCGTCCAGTGCCCACGGGACCTGCGATCCGAACCACTTCGGATTGGGCTTGGATCAATTAGGCCCTCCACGCTCGTCCGTGAACGGGCGCCTCGATCCAGAACTGTCAAAGGTACGTAGCTACAGTACCTACCAGACCTGGGTGGATCCGCGGCCTTCCAAGTGCTCATGTGCTCAATTTTGAGACGGGCAGCATGACGCTAGAGTGGCTGGCAAGAAAGAAGTCGAAAGAGGACTGGGCCACCCCTACGTTGTACGGAGCACAAAACTGTACTGTACTGTACAATCCATCATGTGCGTCCAGTCGGTCGCGGGTACAGAGCAGAGCCTGGTCTGCCATGGGCACCGAATCCTGAAGTTCACGGCTGGGGAGCCCTCGGCGATGCAGGGCCACGCTGGCCGGCCGCAGAGACCCCCCTTGCGTCGCAGCAACTTCAACTTAGGCCACTGCCATATTCAGTCGCTGTCCAGGCTTGTCTTCGTTGAGGCAGCGTGGGCGCTGAGGCTCTGTCTGAAGTATTTTTTGTATCAGTTGCCGACAGGTAGCTCAAATTGGTAATCGAGGTGGGTGTGTGCTCGAGGTGGCACGGCTTGTTGCATCCTGCAGGGAAAACGTCGTGTTGGAGCGACAGGCCTGCATGGATTCCTCTGCCTTTCTAGTAGAGAGAAGAAGAAAAAACCCTCATGCTTCGTCACTCATCTGCCTCTCCTTGTCCTTCTGTTGGAAAGTTGCCCGTGGCATCAACCTTCTGGTCAGCAGCCACGGAAAGCCCCCGCCGCGTCACCTGACGGTCGGGGAACGGTTGACAGCATCAATCGCGGCCGAGAGGACGACCGCCCCTTCCTAACCCCTCTTTATACTCTCCACCTCTGATCCAGCTGATCTAATCTCGCATCTTGGAAATTAAGTCAAACGTACCACCAACCACTATGCATCGTTTCCGCCCTTTCGTACCAGTGACGAATCGATGTTGAACACTCCAAAAAATGCTTGGGAGCCAGGGTTACGTGCCGCCCATCTGGTAAAGTCAATTCGGCTTGGGTGTTTGGAGCCACGGCACGCATGACCAGGAGAGGATAGAAAGCGACATCATAGTTCACGTGAGTCGAAGCAACAACCCGAGTACTGTATGTGTGCGACAAAGCCCGGCCAGCGCAAGGACTACTATGATCTCACTTGCCGCCCGCACTGTGGATTTGCCCACGACTGGCTTGCCCATTCCCCCCCCCCCCC
>JMQE01001260.1:0-27812 GCA_000731825.1 Hypocrella siamensis
TTTTTTTTTTTTTTTTTTTTTTTTTTCAAAATAGCCCTTGACCATGTGGAAACTGTGAACACGATAATTCCCTCGTCAAATGTCGGAATGGATGGGCAGGTAAAGGAAGGCGCGTCAAGCCCACCGGCCAATTGCAGAATCGCTGGTTTAAAATACCGGTGATACGATGCGTATGGTATGATCCGGACTCGAGCCAGATGACCTGACACATCATGTCTTCGTATCAATTCGCCACTGCAAGAGCAATGCGAGCCAACTTGACATGACACAATTGATTTGAGCTGAAAATCCCTGGCGTCATGTTGACGAGTATTAACAACTTGGATCTTCCCGACAGGGACTTACCGTCAACACCTGCATACCAATGTCAATGCATGTGAGAAGAAAAACAAAAAAAAAAAAACATCCCGTGTCTTTCAAAACGTCTCCCTATATTCGATTTCTGCTACCATATTCTCAATTTTCTTGCGCTTCACATCATCCAACATGATGGGTTGCGCACTGTTATGGACATTGCTGTCCTTGTTGGCTGTAGCCTGTGCTCAAGGCGCAGGCGGCGATATCTCCCTGGCCGATATTATCGGGGATCATTCTCAAGTCTTGAGGTCCAAGGCCATGATCCAAAGCCGCATGAGAAAATACCTTCCTTATGCAGAGGGCCCAATGCCCACCCCCAAGGGCATGCGCGAAGGGACCATTCCGGAGGGCTACTACTTGCGCAAGATGATAAGACCGGAGCCTGACTCTTGGGCCGATTCCATCGAGATCAATCCGCACAATGACCTCGAATCGTTTATATTGACCAACTCATACCCCATTACTGTGGAAGTCACCCATTCTTTGGCCAAGGTCGATACCAAGAGAGTCGGCTGGAACAAAGAAGAAACAACAGATATTGGCGGTTCTGTCACAGCCACGGCATCTGGTGATATAGGCCTCTTTGATGCCTCTTTGTCAACGACGGTGTGCGGAAATTATCGAACCACGGGCGGAACAAGCGGAGATTCCACCATGCAGACTGAGAAAAGAATCGATCGAAAAACCATCCAAACCTGCCCTGCCGAAAAACAATGCATTGCCACGACTTGGACGTATATCCGAACCGTCAAAGGGAAATGCCTTCTGGTTCCCTTCCGCGACACCAACCGCCTTCACGAGGCCGAAAAAGATGGCGGCTTGCAAATTGGTAACGCGAGTATCGCCCTCGTGAGCAAAAGCCTGGAGCAATGTTATGCGAGTCCGACGCAGAAGAAATACGATCATGAGATCCTGCTCGACACCTTTTTCCCCCGACATACCCATGAGCAAGGACCCAAGTGGCATGGCGTCACGATGCATGATTTGGCCTCCTCGGAGCCCAAAATCGAGGAGCCATGCTCGTTTTCCTACACGCTTAGACTCGATGACGGATCCCCCGTGAGAACACAGGCATTTCTTGAGTTCCCTATGCCTCTTGACAAGCGCGTCAAGCCACCGACCACGGAAGTTCCTCAGGCAATTCAACTGGTTGTTGATGGAGACGACAAGTATTGTGCGCTGAACAAAGGATGGTTCTGGCAGCCTGGTGGATATTTCTTGATTCCCGAGAAATCCGGCGGAACTGGCGATTGGGTTCCATACCCCGACTTGCCTGAGCCTGAAGGTGCCCGAGAGAGATGTGCCGGCCTATGGGGAGGAGCCACAGGGCAACGCTCGACGAGGGGAAGCCTATCAAGGGTCAAAAACAAACTTGAGGTCCCGCCCAGGAATACGCTCAAGGACGATGTGAAGATCAACATGATTATCGACGATGTGCCGGAATTTCTTGAGCAGCAGGAGGCGAGGGAGACTTGAGGTCATGTCGGTGAAATCTGCCGAGGATTTTTTTGATGATTCGAGCAGGCGACTGGTTCCCTTGACAGCAGGAGGACGGGTTGGTTGCTAAGAAATGAATGAAGACGAGAAATGAAATTGTTTTGATGTAGCTTAGGGGTACGTACGTGCCCTTCTCCACGAGCCAGGTGGCAATGAAAGAAAAGCCTTTCAACTTGGCTAGCCCTCCTGTCAATGGAGTGTGAGTGGCCTGTTGCGTTCCCTGGATTCCATGCCAAAATTAGCGAGCGATCCGGTGCGGTGCGGGGTGGTGCCACTACTGCTGGCGCCTAGAATGGGGCCACGTGGCACTGGAAATTGCCGGTACCGCCATCTTGCGGGACCTTGCTGGGCGTCGTCAAGGTATTTATTTATAATATAGTATATGACAAGGTAGGAAGGTGCAATTGATTACCTTGCTCAGAATATGGCAACCTTGTATGCGAGGAGTGCCGGTATTTACCCCTGGCGTGCCCGTATTTACCCCTGGCGTGCCCTAACCGCTGCTGCGGAAAAGCCGGTTTACGGAGCGATACTTTGACGAGTGTACCAAGATGGAGTGGAATTGGGACGAGAATGAGGGCGTGGAAGCTCCTTCCAAGTACTTCACTGATCATATCGAGCGGTACGTCTTGCTTTGGCAATCAAGTTTTTTGCTCAGACCCCCCCTTGCCCCGTGGGTAGTTTTGTTGCCTGTGCGGTGACGAGGTCGACCAAGACGCGCGCTTGAAATGTACTTGGTGCCAAAGACGCTATTTACCAGAGTACTGGTGGTACTCTGAGCTGCGACATATTGGGAGGAAGCTGCCTTTTTTTTTACAACAAAAGTCCATCCGTCCATCCATTCATCCTTGAAAAGTCGAAAGGGAAAAAGTCGACGTTGGAGATTCTGATGCTTTTCATCGCTGCGTTGCTGCCTTGAAGAATCCGGATTATCCCCGCTAGACGTCGGCTGGGACGTACGCAATCAGAAGACAAGGCCGTTGCAACGTTGGAAATGGGAGATGGTGATTGAACAAGGCATTATAAAATGCTGATCAAAACAGGATTCCTATGCTTGTACGTGCTAAAGACAGCTGATTACTCGTCACGCAGTGAAAAATGAGTCAATTTTTTTTTCTTTACAGACGGGACACGGTGTGGAACCATCTGGTGAGGCTGAGAAGAGGCACGGTGCAAACGCCCCACTCGGAAGCTTCTCCTCCCCATGTTCGTCGGGACAAGGTCAAGCAAGCAAGACGACGTTGACGATTGTCGGCGCACGTGAAAGTGATTGGATGACATGGTTTGACGCATCTTCGTTACAGTCTCATTTCTGATTCTCGTGCGTCCAGCAACCATTCCATATCGGGTTGCGTCGAATGATTATTATTACTTTTCGACTTTTTTTTCCCAGTGTCTGCTCTCACAGCCGTATCCCCACCCAGGACGCTGCTGCTTTCACAGGCACACCAGCCCACCACCACCACCACCTTTCTCTTCTTCTCCTTCTTCAATTTTTCCCCTTCTTTCCATCCACCTACCTCCCATCGCATCCCCACGGCCATGTCGGCACAGCATCATGCCACGGTGGCTGCCTCGGCGCCCGGCAAGGCCTTCTTGGCGGGGGGCTATCTCGTCCTCGACAGAAAGTACACGGCCCTCGTGTTTGGCCTGAGTGCGAGGATCAACGTGGTCGTTGGGCCGATCCGGACCGGGCCCGGGGTGCAGCTGAATGAGATTGTGGTGGACAGTCCACAGTTCTTGGACGCGCAGTGGCGGTACGGCTATCATCTGGCGCCCGACGGGGGCGGCATCAAGGTGACGCAGTTGCAAGTGTAAGTGAGCTGTGCGTGAGCCTGTGAGCCTGTGTGTCTGTGTGTTTTGTACATGTTTATGGCAATCCCGGGATGAATCATTGCCTTTGGGGGGGGGAGGGCAGAGGTGGAAGGGGAAACCAGCTCGTATGCGCAACAGTGAGAGAGAGAGAGAGAGAGAGAGAGAGAGAGTAAGTGTGAGAACAAATTGAAGCGGGAAAAGGGGAAAAGGGGGGTGTACAAGACGAAAAGGACCGGGACATGATTTTGCCCCCCCCCAGACTGACATGATGATATGAGGAATCAGGGGCCCGGCCTTGCAGAAGAACTCGTTTGTAGAAACCACGCTCAGCTACGGACTCACGTACATCAACCGCCTGCGAGGGCCTGGCGGCGAGCACAGCCTGAGCTCGGCGCGCGTCATGATCCTGGCCGACAACGACTACTACTCGTGCGCCGAGGCGGTCGGCGGCTCCGGCGACCGCGACGGTGGACGGTTCGCCAAGTTCTCGGTGACGCTGGGCGACGCGCACAAGACGGGCCTGGGATCGTCGGCGGCCCTGGTGACGGCCCTCACGGCCGCCCTGCTGAGGCACTACCTCGTCGACTTTGACCTCGAGTCGACAGACGGCCGGCGGAGGCTGCACAACCTCGCGCAGGCGGCGCACTGCGCGGCCCAGGGCAAGGTCGGCTCGGGCTTCGACGTCGCCGCCGCCGTCTACGGGTCCTGCATCTACCGACGCTTCTCGCCCGAGCTGCTAAGCCAGCTGCCCGAGGTCGGGGCGCCAGGATTCGGCGACGGGCTGGCCTCGGTCGTCGACGGCGTCGAGTGGGATTCACAGATCCTCGCCGGCGGCGACAACGGCAGCCTGCGCATGCCCCCCGGCGTCGCCCTGCGCATGTGCGACGTCGACTGCGGCAGCCAGACGGTCGGCATGGTCAAACAAGTCCTCGCCTGGAGACAACGTGAGCCCGACGTCGCCGCCGACATCTGGGACTCGCTGCAGGACCGCAACGAGCGGCTGGCCGCCGCCCTGAGAGACGCCGACGTCGCCAGCCTGCCAGGCCTCATCAGCGACATGCGGCGTCTCATCCGGGACATGTCCGACCGCAGCCAGGTACCTGTCGAGCCGGCCTCGCAGACGCAGCTGCTCGACGCCCTGACCGCCCTCGACGGCGTCTACGGCGGCGTCGTCCCCGGCGCCGGCGGCCACGATGCCCTCGCCCTCATCATGCGCGACGACGACGACACCGTCGTCCGCGTCAACCAGACACTCGCCAGGTGGAGTCTGGAAAAGGGGACAAAGGTCCGCCTGCTCCACGTCAAGGGCGAAATGGAGGGCGTCAAGACCGAGCACCTAGACTCGTATGCTGCCTGGTTATGAGACCTAAAGTTTACATTAGGGGTAAGGCCCAAAGGAGACGGGAAGCGAAGCGAAGGGAAGGGGGGTTTCCCAAGTATGATGAGAAATTAGAAAATCACAAACCATGAAAAAAAATCAACATTAAAAATTAAAACGAAGGGGGGGAAAAAGGAGGCACATGGTGCAACGCTGCCCAGGATTCCCTTTTTTCTCTCAAGTATCAAATATTGTTCGTTTGTAAATGCCAAATTGCCAGAATAGCCCCGTAGTCGTACTGAAATACACCAAACGCAATGCCATGATAAGGCCAAGAACCTTGAACCTTCTGCCACTTTTCCTCTTCCTTGTTTCTCTTCCTACGTCATCTCCTCCCTTGACCCCTTCCGTGAAACCACCAGATTTCACATAATTCTCTATCCGGGGCCCGGACTGACGTGTCAGACTCCTCGTCGCTTTCGAGTAGACTGAAATACAGAAATACAGCGGGATAAAAAATTCGCAAGATATTAAAGTACAGTGAGAGATTGTTGGTACAAGCATCCACAAACTTGCATACATGAGGCATATGACAGACTGCCTTTCATGTAGAATGCTTTCTGATTTTGTTTTTTTGATTTCGTTTTTTCTTTCTTGATTCTTGATTAAGCCCAAAGTGGCCGTGTCTCCGCCACTTTCACGCGCGTCTCGTCAGCTGAGCGAGCTGGCCGCAGGCGCGGAGATGGCCGGGGTCTCATGTGGTATTCTGAATACGAGGGAGACTCAGGGCGCAGCTCGAGCACGCCGATACGGGATGCGGCCGCTTTTTCGCGGAGGATGGCAATTCTGTTCCCCAAAAACGTTAGCGAACCATTCAAGTGGTGATATGTTAGGTGCCGAGTACAACATACTCTTCCTGAGAGACGCCGGGCAGGTTGACAGGTTCGTGCTTCATATCAAAAGGAGCTGACTAGACACATGCAAAGTTAGTCCCTGGTGCTTTTGCTTCCGAGACAGGGGGCCTCGCTTACAATCTCCATCTCTCGCGGCTGCTTCTTGGAGGAGCGGTCGCGGATGAGACTCTGAAGACGGGACTTGAACATGGTGAGGTTGTGCTTGATGGGCATGTAGAGACTGTATGCGATTCTTGCTCGACCAAAGGGCCTCGGGAGTCTCCTCGACTCTTATTGTCTTCTTGGTAATGACTGTGGGTTGACTGCAATTACTTCTTGTTGGGAAGAGATAGAAGTCTTGCTAAAAGATGGTCTTGTTTGATGGATGAGGATGAGGATGAAGTAGAAGAAGGGAGTGACGACGATGATGTCGCGGCTGGTATATATATTTGTGTGCCTGAGAGGGAGTGTGTGTGTGTGTGTCTCTAACGGACAGGCATTCGAATCCGACTAGTATCCAGGGACCGAGGGAGTTCGGGAGCAAGGCCAAGGATGCAAAGAGATTTGGCGACTAATTCGAATTTCAGGGTCCAGAGGCTAATGTGGCTGCGTTCGTATGAGATGAGAAAGTCGGTCATGCGCTAGAGGATATCAGGAGGACCAATCTAGATGGTGACAGAAGCAAAAATTGCCAGCTCAGAAAGTAAGGGTCCAACAACTAAAATAGTCGCTGTTGGAGTCGCGACTCTTTTTAAAAAAAAAAAAAAAAAAAAAAAAAAAATGCTGCCAAGAAGGGAGAGAGAGGGAGAGAGACTTGTTCATCAAAAAGGAGTGGCACGCCGACGATAAAGGATATCAGTTCGGACGGAATCGGCGGTCATCTAGACACAAAGGCAAAAAAGTCTGAACAAGGCAAAACGGCTTGACCTTGACAAACAAAGGCCCAGAGATTTGGGGGGAGGACAGCCGATTCATATATCATGACAGGCCACGGTAGCTGCGCATGTTTCGAGGGGTGAACTCGAGCACGAGACGTTTCCGACCAGGAACAAGGTACTTGCGGAGCACACAGCTTGGTACAAAGCACAAGGCACAGGGCGCAGCAGAGCATGGGGTACACAGAGCACGGAGTACAGAGCACGGAGCACAGAGCGCGGAGTACAGAGCAAGGGTCAGGCTAGGAAGAGTAAGGCTGCGGCGAGCGTGAAAAAGGTACTTGGGTGGGTACGACAGGTAGGTGAGGACGTGAGGGAGGCGTGAATAATTGCACAGACATGCCAGCTGCGGGACGGCGGGTGCCAGGTGCCAGGTGCCAGGTGCCAGAGGAAGAAGGCTTCAGGAACAAGAACTCAAGACAGCCGAAAGCGGCCCAATTACGCAATGCCCTTGACGAGACCTGTGACTGAGGAGCGACGAATCAAAGATGACTAGACAGGGCTCGATCTCTGCTTCTGGCAAGTCTTCGCTCGAATCGTGGGTTCGTGGTCTTGGAGCTAATGCTGGACTAACCGTTGGCCAGGCTGCTTGTTCGCCTCTCCAGCCCGCTTGCATGAACCATTGTCTTGTGCGCAGCATTCTCAGCCAGCAGCACTTCACGTAGCCACCGCTGCATTTGCCAGGGGGTTGCCACTAGCGCTAGACAAGAACGACGTTGAACACCAAGCGAAAACGGAAAGACGCGGAAACCGAACCATGAAATGGTGGCACGGCGCGGTTCAGGATGGACGGATGGCGGCTCAAACAGGGAGAACGAATGCAGAAGGAAGGGGGCGGGGATTGGCAGGTCTGGTACATGGAGCATGGAGGCAAGGGAAAAAAGGAACACTGTTCGGGTGGGGGGTTTGGCTTATTGACGTTGATGGAAATGGTAAGGAGGAAAAAGCAAACAAGAGGAGAAGAAAAGAGAAACTCCCATCACCGAGTGTTGCTTCGCACGTACAGTTACCGAGGCGCTTACAAGAAATGGAAGGAAGGAAGGAAGGAAGGAGCTTCCAGGGCCCAGACTGCATTTTCCCATTGCAGTACATGGGCATCTCCGAGTTCCATCCACTTTTCAGCGCGTGTGTCCATCACATTCCCCTTGTCCCTACCTCGTTCTACCGCACAAGGAATCCAACACGATGCAGCACATTTTCAGACGAATGATGAGCAAAGAATTCGCCTCTTCTGACGCGAGGTTTGAGACGTGAAGAAGTTGCAGATGCGCATGTGCATGGCTGACTTCTGTGTGGCAGCACTGCACTGGAATGACGGTTCGGCCTGGACTCTTCGAGCCATTCAACCGGTGTGGCTTCCATTCTTCTCAGCCGCCCTTGAGGAAGGGGACCAGGATCCATTTCTGGATATAAAGGGCCTCTTTTTTTTTTCTTGTTGGCCCTTGACTCCTGATATTTTGCGGAGTCAGATGCGTCAGCATTAAATTATGTAGGAAGGGTTGGGCTAAAAAAAAAAAAAAAAAACAACACGCAGATCTTTCCGTAACTAACATCCCTTCTTCAGAGTCCACAAAGTATCACCAAAAACCTATTTTACAAGTTGAGGCGACTTTGGCCACCCAGAGGCTCGCCCTTGGGTTTCATCATACCCTACCCAGACAATGACTTCATCCGCCGGCATGAGAAACATTGAATAAATGTTGGCGCAACTCATCTGAGCAAGTCGCTTGCTTGCCCCTGGCCTGGCCTAGCTAGGCCTTGGTGTGCCTGTTTGGACCCTGCCAGGTCCAAAGGCAATACTAAGAAGAAGGGTCCCCCCTCTCCCTCTTAGCTCTGCAAGGAATATGGCCAGCAAAACGCCACCAAAGCAAGAACGCAGCACTTGTTTCATCTTTCTTCAAAATCCACCTGCGACGCGACCCGGCAGATGCTTCTTCCATGCCATGGCTTGCATCTAGCTTGCTCTTGAAATGGAAGCCGCTGACCCCGCCCATTTAAATTCCTTTCTCCTCCTCCCTTGCGTTTCGGTCCTGTGTTTTCCGAATCTTGGACCGTCCAACCACTTAAGCGAAAGGAGAACTTGTCATTATTGCAAATCACTGTATGCAAGTACGTGCATACATACATATGTATGTACATGTATTTGCCGAGGTAGGAGGTACCCAGTCGGTAGAAGGCAAGCAGACACAGTACCTGGGTACCTTCATCCCGGGGTCAGAAGCACGAGCCCCCAAGGGGCCAAGAAAACACTACTAGGTACCATTTGCTGTTACGGGTCAAACGGATCAAACCGACATGAGCACGTTGGACTGTGCTGTCATTTGCAAGACGGCCTTGATCGGAAATGGAATCCTGTTCCGGCCCTTCTTCACGTTTGACAGTGCAAGCGAGTGGCCATGAGAGAGTCACGTCGGATGGATCCACATACAGACGTCGGCGTAGCTTCACAATCTATTAGCCGCCGGCCAAGGCGGGCTAATTTGAGGCAATGCTATGTGGGTAGCCGATGTATGGACCAAACTGCATGCGCATTGATCGGACGAACCCGAATTGTCAGCCCGAGAAGCATGAAAGCGCCACCTCTTACCTATCTCGCTCAGCAAGGCCAACAGTGTAAGTCGTCGTTCAATGCAGAATGATGGCATGATGAATTGAGTCAAGTCATAGCCCCAGACAGGGACGCTTAGGCTACGCAGCCTAATAATCCCTTGAAATGGCTCGCTGCGAAGATTTCACGTCGCAATCCCGAGGCCTGCACACGTCACATACATGTATGTGCATATCTCGGAGATGCCTTTTTCTTTTTTGTGTGAGTGTAAGTGTCAATTTGTGGTGGATGACCCAACGTTTCTGGCCTGTTTGCATCATCATCATCATGGCCCTGCATTCCAGATCATGGTTCCAGACGCATCGCATGCGACTAGTCTTGTCGAGCTTTCCGTGTACGACCTAGGCGCCTTTGTTGTGAAATTGTCGGGAACACGCCAGACGAAATGGGCATGGGGCCCGAATTCCAGCTCGTTACAGGGGAGCCCAGCGTTGCGGTGTAAAGGGAGATCTCGCTAATCGTTCTCGTTGTTTGGTAATCTCGGATGTGTCCCCCCCCCCCTCCCCTTGTCCTCCCTTTTTTACCTTTCCATCTCCCGCACAATGCTCTTCTCCAGTTTCCAGCCGGCTGGTTCGCCGAAAGCCAGGCTGTCCTGAGAGAGAAACTCGTCTCTCTAATTCCAATGTCACGATTTGTCACACAAGCTCTCCTCGCGAACTTTTGACTCATCTTGAATATTCCTTGACATGGAAGCTCTTGGATTTGACAAATTGCTCAAAGCCAAATCGGCCCAGTGTTTGGCCCTTGCCTGAGTTTTTGAACCCAGTCCAGGCGAGATCCTGGCGAGTGTGACGACAGTTAGCGCAAAGTGCAATGTTCAGGCAGCTGCGTTGAACTGCGTCGTATCCAAACGACAGAAGCAAGGTCGCTAGCCCTTTTGTCACGGGTTCTTGTCGCCGTGGTTTTGGAGGGGAAACTTACAGGACTGGGAAAGTCGCAGCGGTTGACAAAGACCGTGCCCGCGTCCACTTCCTCAGCCAGTTCATGGCCCTTGGCTGTGTCTTTGGTCCAAATGCTGGCCGTCAGGCCAAACTCGCTATCATTCATCAGACTGACCGCTTCACTGTCACCCTTGACCTTCATGACAGGGATGACGGGCCCGAATGTCTCTTCCGTCATGACGGACATGGAGTGATTGACGCCGACCAACAAGGTAGGTTTTACAAAATTACCATGAGGTGGCGGATTGCTGAAGCTCTCATTCTCTGGCGTGACGTCTTTGGCGCCCTTGGCCACAGCATCTTTGATATGCGACTCAATCGTTTCTTGAGACCGCTTGGAAACAACGGGTCCGACGTGTGTGGCCTTATCAAAAGCGTCTCCCAACTTGTAGCCCTTGAGCACCTTTTGCACCGCCTCGACAAAAGCATCGTGAATATGTTCGTCCACATACACTCTCTCCAGCGAGCAACAGCTTTGTCCAGAGTTGAAGACGGCGCCGTCAACGATTTCCTCAGCAGCCCAAGCGATGTCGACGTCGCTGCGGACATATGCAGGGTCCTTGCCGCCCAACTCCAGTCCCACGTCGACGATGCGGTCCGAAGCCGCCTTCTGCACGGCAAGGCCACCTGCCACAGAGCCTGTGAAGCAAACGTGGGCTATTCTCGGGTCTCGAACGACCGATTCCATGACAGAAGGTGAGCCACAGTGGAAATACTGCAGCACACCACCAGGAAGACCCGACTTGGCAAAATAGTCGGCCACATGCTCCACGATGGTCGGTGTCTGCGGGGACGGCTTGAGAATGACAGTGTTTCCGGCCAGGATGGCTGGAATCAGCGAGTTTACAAGAATGAGGTAGGGATACTGCGACCGCGATTAGCATCAGCTATGAAGGCATTCAGGCTACAGGGTGGTGGTGGCGCCGGCGCCGGCGCCGCCATCTTCTAAAGGACTTGCATTCCAGGCAAAGATGATGAGCACCGGCCCGACGGGGACTTTGCGAATGAACCTCTTGAAGCCCTTTTCGGCTTCGCCATCGGTATCTTTGAGGGCCTCGTCACTAATTCTGAGCAAGTACTCGGCTCGCTTGACGGCCGTTGTGATTTCCTTGCCCGTGAAGGCGATAGGCCGGCCCATCTGGGTGGTCAATTCCTCTGCAAGCTCGGCCTCATGGCTGGCAAGTTCCTTGAGAAACTTCCTAACGATTTCCTGTCGTTCTTTCAGAGCCGTCTTGCGAAACTTTTGGAATGCCTCGGCAGCGACCTTGGGAATCAGCTCGAGGTCGGCCGGGGAGGCACCGTTGCGGGTAATGATGGCCTCGTTGGTGTTGGGAGAAATGGTGGTGATTTTCTCGACTGACATGGCAGGCAGCTGCATGCGCGATTATGCGGAAGAAGTACAAAGTAATTACTTGGAAGCCTAGAATGAGCAGAACCTGGATGCAAAATCCAGCGGCACTCGTGAACTTTTTCACCTTGAGAAATACCCCACGTCACTGGCTCAGTACGAAGTGGCTGAACAAACAGCCGTACCTGCAGGCCCCCCCCAATGCGCCATAGCATGTGAGAGGCGGCAGCTTGAGCAAAAGACAGCCCCACCTAAAGTACCATTTTTTTTATCTTATCAAGCAGGTACCTACACTATACGACATAACTTTTTCATCTCCGTTCGCATCAACGATCAATAATGACAAGTGTATCCCCCCTCACTATGAGCGCCGCGCATCGATAATCTCTGCCATGGCACCGGGAGAAAAGAACGAATTCCTGGACATTTCCGACAGCGAGGACGGGCTCGACACCTACAATTCAGACAATGAAGTGCAAAAGGGTGGTCGCAGTGCCAAGCGGCGCAGAGTCGCCAGCAGCCACGACGAAGATGCCAGCGACAACCGCTCAGACGCAAGCGAAGGCGAGGGCGAAGACCCTCTAGACGTTGCTGCGAAGCAGGATGTCCCGTCGCCGCAGACTGCGCAATCCAAAAAGGCGCCGAGACAGGCCAACTCGATCGAAGCCGCCAAGCCCCTGACCAAGAAGAACCTGGTGGCGTCGGAGGCCGCCATCAAAAAGTCGGGCGTGGTCTACATGTCCCGCATACCGCCGGGTCTGAAGCCCTCTGCGCTCCGGACCTTCCTCGCGCCATATGGCAAGATCAACAGGACCTTCCTCGCACCAGAAGATCCGGCGGTGCGGGCTCGCCGCAGACGGGCGGGCGGGAATCGCCGCGAGCAGTTCACAGAGGGCTGGATCGAGTTTGTCAGGAAAAAGGACGCCAAGGCGGTGTGTGAGCTGCTCAACGGACAGAATTTTGGAGGCAAGAAGAGGTCTCGGTTTCGCGACGACATCTGGAACCTGGTGTACTTGAAGGGCTTCAAGTGGCATAACTTGACGGAGCAGATCACCGCGGAGAACGCGGAGAGGACGAGCCGGATGCGGGCCGAGATAAGCAAGTCGACGAGGGAGAACAAGGAGTTTGTGAGGAACGTGGAGAGGGCCAAGATGCTGGATGGTATGCAGGCCAAAGCCAAGGCCAAGAAGAGGAAGGCGGCGGCAGATGGTGAGCATGGTGAGCCGGTGAGAAACGATCGATCGCAATCGTTTGCACAGGTGAAACAAGTGAACAAGGTCAAGGACTCGCACGAGGAGCAGCCGGAGCATGTCACGAGGGTTCTGAGCAAAATCTTTTGATTATGTGTTTCTGTACTCATTGGGCTTGGGCCGAGAGAATCAAGCAGAGAGACACTTTTCTTCTTAAAATACAGCTATTGTCGTTGCATAGCGTCACTTATTCGACATGCAAAAAAAAGACCTGAAATCCTGTGCTGTGCTGGGAATCATGTCCCCTCTTGAATCGCTCTCAAATGCTACCCTGAAAATAAAGTAAACAAGAAAAACGCCTTGTTAATTGCATTTCCTCGAGCATCACAGCTCGTCCCAGTCGTTTCGTCGAAAAAGAAAAGCGTCATGAAATCTCGTCAAGCAGCTCGCGCGCCTGCTGCGAAGACGAAGGAAAAAACGCCTCCAAGTCCCCAAGTATAGCCTGTGTGCTCATCGGCGGCGGCGGCGGCGGCGGCGGCGCAAACGAATCGTCCTTTCCACCCGACATCGTCGCCACAACACCATCCCCCCGGGTGATTGTATCCATGAGCCGCTCCAGGTCCTCCTCCGGTATGAGATCCAGCTCCAGCTCGCCGTCTTCCGAGGCGGGGGACTCCTCGTTTCTCGCTCCGCCTTCGTTACCTCTGACGAAGCGCGCAATCGTGTCCTGGCTCGGGCGCACACTGACCAGCGGCATGCCCATCTTTCTCTTGCGCTCTCGGTCCGCGAGTTCCTTCTCCTTCTTCCGTTCCCGGGCCATTTTGGCCTTGGCCGCGACCTTTTCTCGCTCGTGCTCTTTGCGTATTCTTTCGAGGTCGGCCTTTTCTTGCTTGGCGAGCTCGGCACACGAGAGGGACGATGTTCGGGTGGATGCCATGTATGCCTTGCGGGCTTGCCTTGAGGTCATGGGTCGGATGGGCTGTGTTGGTCCATTGCGCAGGGAGGAGGGTACGATTGTGAATGTCCGCTGTACTGGCATCGTTGGGAAGGGGGGAGGGGGGAGGTGTTTTTTCCCCCCCTTCTATTCTTTTTCTTGGGTTGCAGTGGTGTCGGTGTCGAGGATACTTGGGCTTGTGGCTGTCAAGTGAACCTTTTTTTTTGGGGTCGGTTGGTATATATTGTATCTTTTGAGGCACGAACAAACGCGCGCTCACGTGATTTTTGGCAAGTCGTGAATACTAGGGGGAATATTTTACACCGGCGCAAAGGGACTAACCTTGCAAAATCACGATTGTTTTGATTGTATTTTTATCTTTTGACGAATTTGGGGGTCTTAAGATTTCAGCGGTTCTGTTGTTGCCAGCAAAATTTATCCTGAAGAGACTTGAGCGACCTCGCAACCTTGTACGTTGCCCGTCGTCATCGCAGCTGTCAAGTCTCAAGAGGCTCAACCGTTGGATCCCACGCGCAAGGACTATACTCGTCCGTTGCCAGACCCTCGACTTCGTCGCTCGTCAGCTCAAAGTTGAAAATGTCGGCATTCTCCTTGATACGTGAGGGCGTCACGCTCTTCACAAGCGGCACGTAACCCCTCTGTAGACTCCAGCGCAGAAGAATCTGTGCCTCCGTCTTGCCGTACTTGTCCGCCAAAGCCTTGACCTTGGCGTCCCCGAATCGTGTGCCTCTCACAATAGGGCAATATGCCTCGACGACAATGTTCCTGTCCGTGCACCACTTGACTATCTCCGGGCGCGTGAGCCACGGGTGCAACTCCCACTGCCCGACGGAAATGACGCCGCCGTTGCCGCGCTCTTGCTCCAGCTTCTTGATGTACGCCTCCAGCTCGTTGAGATGATGAATGCCAAAATTTGACACGCCGATGGAGCGGATCTTGCCGGCTTCTACGAGCTCCACGAGCGCCTTCCAAGTTCCCAGTCGGTTCTCCGTGCCCCCGTAAGGAGCGTGGATCAGCACCAGGTCCAGGTAGTCGAGCTGGGTCTCCCGTATGGCCTCGTCGATGAGGCTGATGGTGTTGTCGTATGAGAGAGGTTTGCCGCTCCTGGGAACTTTGGTAGTGAAGAAGACGTCGGATCGGGGCACGCCCGACGCGCGGATCCCAGCCGCAGAGGGTCCTTGGTTGAGATATCCGGACGCAGAGTCAATCTTTTTTTAAATGAAGGGGGAGGAAATCTGGTCAGACACGCGAAAATTGCTCCATCCTTCTGGCATCACTGCTCCCTCGTCTGGTACTTACATGTCGGTATCCTAGTTGCAGCGCTTGGGAGCATACGTCCGTAGAAACATCCTTGGGACTAGAGAAGCCTGCAGTCAGTCGCACGGAACGCCCAGATGGGGAGAAAAAAAACTGTATTTGCTCTCTGTGCTCACGTCTTGTAGACCTAGTACCATGTGGATTAGCGCACGAGATCCAGAAGTCATGGTAGCGGGTAGTGGACGAGACGGAGATAAAACCTACTCCGAATCCAAGGACTGGAAGTCCATAGCCCGAGTTGAGCTTCACGGTGGAGCTAATGGCCAATTGAGACGTCATTTTGCGAAACATGAAGTGTTATGATGGGACAGCTTGATTGAGGGGTTTCTTCTCGATTTATATATCAAAGACGGCCCTCGGCTTTAAGCGGTTGAATGCTTCTGGACTCCGAGAGAATGACGCCAAATGGATTTCAAAGAGCGTCATGCATTATTTACTGTCCATGGTGGCCGTCTAGGGTGGGGCTCCCCTTCGTTAATCCCGTCCTGTTGGGGCGTATGCGGCGTACAATCCGGACCCGATTGCGCTATCACCGTAAGATATATTTTGGACGGATGCGCAGAAATTGACAGCAAAGACTTGGAAACGGAAGCGGCGTGGTGGCGAGCAATCTCTCTCTTTCATCAATCCACCGGCTGAGCCATGACATGTAATGGCGTCAAGCATGGCTGACTGACGTACCCAAGATGAGGTAAGATTACTGGCTTCTCCTGAGAACAATCACCATTATGAATATGGTTATGCAGCTTCATCTCAATATTTTTCTCCCCCCCCTCGACATTCCGTTCTATATCACGCTTTCTAGCATGTCGACTTCTTCTTCGTGGTTTCGATCATGAATCGTCACTGGTGCTGCCTGTTCCTCCTCTTCTTCATCGTCCAGATCGAGCATAGGATAGTTTAACGTGGCAGCAATATCACCCATCATCTTCAAACGCTGCCCACTCTCGTGATCACTGCTCAGAATTCTTGCTTCTCCGCCATCCAGCTTGACCTTTTCGACCAAGGCCACGTACTTTTTGCGCATCGCCAAATCTTGGCTTCGAAACAAGGAGTTGTTGACGAGAAGCACACCACCTCCAGGGCCAACTGCCGCACCGGCGACAGCCTTCTCCACTGCTTTCGTGCCATACCATGCTCGGCCGTCGTCGAGTTTCAACATTTCAAAGAAACCGTCCATATACAGTGCTTCCTTGGTGTAGTTCATGTCTTTCATTTTGGCCATCACCTCGGGGCTTTTGAGCACCTCGTTCAAGCTATAGACGTGACCCGAGTTGGCGTGAATGACGGTCGCCTGCCTGGCGATGGCGATAAGCACCTTGTCTGACTTATCCCTGCCCTGCTTGGCAATGTATTCCTTAAAGCCTGCTGCAACAAAACCCGGGCTTGCCAGCAACAACGGACGCGAATCCGAAAAGTCGACCGCTCTGAGTAATGACGACAAAGTCTTGTCGAAGAATCTCTTTAGCCCAGCATCCTGGTCGGCGGAAGTATCTCGCTTCTTAGGTACAACACTCTCCACGCGAGTCTTTTGAACAGTGCGAAACTGCGTCACCAAACATATATTGGCCAACCCTTCTTGCATAACAACGGCGGCCATTGCGCCATTCTTGTCATCCGAAAGAGCTTGCGCCAATGTCGTTTTGGATACCGAATCCCAACCGTCTGGTTTGATGACGGTGAAGGAACGATTGACCTCGATGTCGAGAGTGTGATGAGAGCCCATGGGAACATGGAGATTTTCGGATGCGACGACGCCGGACACTCGGAGCGAGGACACGATGGGATCGAAGAAGGTCGACTTCACTTTGACCGTTAGATCGGTATGGACTCGCTCGGCTGCGGCTGCGCCTGTGCCGGAATTGATTGAAACAATTTTTCTCAGCGCATGTGCGTGGACCAGATCGCCTGGTATTATGAGGTTATACGCATGCCACTGTTGACGAGATTGTAAGTTGGCTTCATCTTGCGAGCAGAGTGGGATCAAGGAAAAACAATGACAGACCATGTCTTCGGGATCCTCCGGTAGTAAAGAGACTTGCTCCTCCTCGACGTCCTTGAGGACTTTTCTGCTGATGAGTTTCATGCTTTCGCGAAACGACGGGTTGCAAGACCTTGGATCATTTGTCGTGACTCTTGGTTGTGCTGGAGCGGGCTATGATGTCAACTGTTGGCATTGTCGCAGTGACAGACAAGGAAAAAAAAAAAAAACAACCCCTCCAAATAATTAGGTACTTTGTGGGGGTGGCGCATGCGGCGCGAGACTCACCTTCGCTATTTGCTGTGGCTCGGCAACATGGGAATCATTAGGTAGGCAGCTATTATTAGTGGGTGCCTAAGCTGCTATCGGACCTTTGACTTGGTAAACATGTAAGGAAGCAAGCAGAGCCTGGTCATTTTAGCCTGGCAACGCGGCCTCGCTTACACTGAAAATGAAGTTCAAACAAAAACGGAAAAAAATTGTCGCGTTTTTTTTTTAAAAATCCTATTCAATGGGGAAGGTTTTTTCATCTTTACCAATTTACGAGTTTCAATCGCTTTTTTTTGACACGAGGCATGCTACTCTCAGATCTCGCGTTGCTCGCGTCGCCTTTCCCGATTGATCTGTGAAATCGCATGCTCTGTGCCCTTTCTGTACCATGTCACGGATGCGGGTGCCACTCAAGGTATGCCTGGAACCAATGATGCAGGGCATGTCGGTTGATTCGGTGCGAGGAGCAGCCGCCGCCTGTATTTGATGCTGGGATGAGTTTTGTCGGCACTCAGGCACCTGCATTACATGCTTGCCCCGCCGAGCCAAGCCAAAGAGAAAAAGAACATGAAGAGGTCTTAGCCTGGTCACGAGCTGGCTGGGGAGCAACAAATACGAAGTCGGCGACTCGGCAGCATCCATGGAACCACGATGGAAGGACACGCGGCTTCGGATTGTGCCAAGAGCATGTTCCAGCGTTTTGCGGGTGGTGTCAGGGATCTACGTCGCTGAACGACGTCATGGGGTCACATCTCCGTCACTTTGCGGAAGTGATATTGGAACGCTCTCGCGTTAGGTGCCGGCAAACTGCAGGAATTGAAATATCGGGCAGAGTGTGTGCCAAGTTTTTTCGCGTCTGCTGCATCAGAAGATGACAAGACTTGCTAACAAGACCCGAAACTTCAAGCCAGGGAAGGTCGTATTGTGGGACCTGAAGGCGCTCCTCCACGAGCAGCACCTTTCGGCAAGCACTTTCTTTACCAAGGCAGGTTCCTGCCGAGGAAGGCACGCACGTAACCTACCTACCGTGCCTAGGTAGGCATCGCACGGGAGCTATTTCCAGTAGGTGCCGGGCAGATATTAGAAGATGGTTGTGCCTTTACTTGCCGTTCGGCACTTCTGAAATGAACCGGCGTTTAACTGCAAGCGCAAACGCGAGCGGCCCATTCCCGGATGCGACGGGGTCGGGCACGGGCTGGGTTGAAATGAATGGTTTCTGCCCGCAGGCACACAATCACGATGCCCGCGGTCCGTCGACTGTTTCTATTGCCCCTGCAAGCCTTCGTAGGCCCGGCTCAGTTTGCCTGGCGCATCGCGCCGCAGCATAAGGGCGAGGCGCGCGAGGGCAGCGATCCCAAGGTATAACCTTGAACCTCAAATTACCAACGCGGAGACTCACACGCAGACACGCAGACACGCAGGCCTCCGCCTTAAAACCAACTAAGGTCTGGACCAACCACGGGCACGGCGTCCCGTTTTAGCGGGCCTGCCAATGAAAGAGTCGCTAACAGAGAGACAGACCCCTTGTCTGCCCTTGTCGGCCTCGGCCTCTCCGCTACTCCGTACGCACAATCGAAACCCGCAGCCCAAATCGAGGCTGGCGTCAGATGCTGACGCGCTATTTACGCACAGCCAAAGCGGGTGAGCAGGGAATTTGAGCAGCGTCCCGGGAGCGCCCTGGCACCGTCCTGGGAGCGTCCTAGCGAGCCGTTACACCAGACGACTCGTGATATCACACGGGCACGCTCCGCAATTATATCGATGATGCACGCACGTGGGGAGAGGAAAGCTTCCCGTGGCATGCCCGACCCCCAAAAATTGCGAAACACGTCTTCAATCGCCAGCATCCTTCAAACTCGGCCTCACCTTCTCTGCCGCCACTCGACCTCGCCCAAGCGGGCGTAAGCCGACAAGACTCTGCTGTTCCGAACCAAACTTTACATATGAATGGGTGGGCTGAGCCGTGACGCCTAGCGCGTGACAAGACAATAAGCGGTTGAGGTTCAGCGGTCGCAAAAGTCCGTCGTCCCCCCTTGTTGGACCCGTCAGCCCTACATATCGCAATCTAAAGGCGGACTTTTTGTTTCTAAAGGCCATTCGCATACGTTCATATCTTCTTCATTCCTCGCGACGCCACCTGCCACCGGATTGCTCGGATTCTTGCGGTCCCTCGCCAAACTCCCTCGTTGGCTTCTAAGTTGGCAGACCATTCTGAGATCCTTGCTTAGAAGCCCGCTTTGTCGTTGTCTTAACGGACAGCGAGGGCTTTCTGGACAGGCTTCAACAATCTCGCCGCCGAAAGTTTTTGAGTCTAGAGATTCCACCCTGACCGCAGGCTCAATTTTTTTCCCCCTCCCGTCCGCCGTTCGTCCTGGCCGCGATTTTCTACCGGAATTTGAATTGGCTTCCAAATCCCTGGTCAGACTTTCTCAGCATGGGAAATGTCGACACAGACATCCTTACCTGCCATGCTAGGCCACGGACATCGTCCGCCGAGCAGAGTTCGCGAGCCTGCCGCAAGCTCTGTGCCTGAGATCTCTGATCTATCCAAGCCAACAGGCACGCCTCCCATCGAGTCGCAGCCATATGTTCATGTTTGCAAGCTAATACCTTTCCAGTGACGCAGCAAAATGGCCTGTCACAGGCTCCTCCACCGAGTCGCTTGACGAACTCGCGACTATCACGCCCGACTATCTCACAGTATTCCAAAGAGAAGGAACCAAAACCGTTGACCAAAACCAACTCGACCGCGACCTCGACCAGTGCCGGTCTAGATCCATTGAGCACGGTATGGCTTGACTCCTCCACCTGCATTCTTGCAACTGAGCTTTGCGCTGACGAAACATGCCTTACCCTTGTCCTTTTTCCCCCCTCAGCAAATCTATCTGCGAACCAACAGTGGCATGGAGCCGACAATCACACAGCGTTTATTGCACCCTACGCGACCCGACAGTCCTACTCGAGATGGATTTCCACGACAAAGCGTGGATAGTCAAGGTAGACTATCCATCGCTGGACTCGATGCCGGTCGAGACCGAAGGTGCGTCATCTTGGCTTGACGCGAATCCTTGGGCGAGTTTACTAAAAATCTTCACCATTACACAGGAAAGGATCATTTTTGAGCCGCCTTGCGATTCGCGGTGGACGGAGGAAGGACGATGATATGCTCGACTCTGACTCTGAAGTTGGTGAGCTGCGCACTGACGGCAGCAATGCCAGGGCTCTGACTTCGGTGGTTGGAGCAGGTGGAGGTTACATACCACTGCACAAGGAACCACCGAGATATATTCGGGTCAAGCTCCACAACAAGAAGGCTCGCGATTTCAACCACCTGTTCCTGGCTCAAGAGTTGCGGGGAACCAGGAGGACCTCGGAAGATGAGCCTCGTAGCCGAGAACCTGCCACGGCGGTGGGATCCAAGATTTTGAAGTCGGGGGACGCCATCTGGGCTGCCGAGTTTAGTCTGGACGGCCGCTATCTGGCCGTGGCTGGCAAAGACCAAACCGTCAGAGTATTTTCTGTGATTTCTACCCCAGAAGAGCGAAAAGCGTATGAGGAAGAAGAGGATGGCCGTGGCCGAGGGGGAGAGGAGAAGCTCAGCGCACCCGTGTTCCGCTCACAACCTGCCCGAGAATTCGAAGGCCATACGGGAGAAGTGTTGTCGCTGACGTGGAGCAAGAACAACTTCCTCTTGTCGTCATCCATGGACAAAACGGTCAGGCTTTGGCACATGAGTCGACCAGAGTGTCTCTGCGCCTTCAAGCACAATGATCTCGTCACATCTATTGCCTTTCATCCTACAGACGACCGCTTCTTCTTGGCGGGCTCACTCGACTCGCAGCTCCGTTTGTGGAGCATACCGGATAAAGCTGTTGCCTTCTCGTCGGCGGCCAACGATTTTATCACAGCCGTGGCCTTCACACCAGATGGCAAGACGGCGATTTGCGGCTTGCTGAGTGGGCTCTGTCTGTTCTATAACACGGAAGGTCTTGAGCTCCAGTCGCAAATCCATGTTCGGTCGTCCCGGGGCAAGAATGCCAAAGGCAGCAAAATCACCGGCATCGAGACCGCCCTTTTACCCTCGGATGACGGAAAGAAGGAGGTCAAGGTACTCATCAGCTCGAACGACTCCCGGGTGAGGATATACAGTCTTCGAACGAAGATGCTGGAGGTTAAATTTCGCGGCCTGGAAAACTCGTCGAGTCAGATTCACGCCCGATTCAGTGATGACGGAGCATACGTTGTTTCCGGAAGCGAGGACCGGCGAGCCTATATTTGGAACACGTCCACGAATGACAATGATTTCAGGGACAAGCAGCCGTACGAATGCTTCGACGCGCACCCCGAAGTTGTCACAACAGCCTCGATGGCTCCGATCAAGACACGGCAGCTCCTCAGCGCATCAGGAGACCCGATCTTTGATCTTTGCAACCCTCCGCCCGTGATGCTGCTGAGCTTGGAGGAAAGCAACATCAGCCAGACCAAACTCTCCGAGGGTGAGCAGACCTCGAGCGCGGCGAGTCTGAAGAAGCCGGAAGAGAGCCCTGCGTTCATTGAGAGATCCAAACACTTGGACGGCAACATCATTGTGACAACGGATCGGACGGGCACCATCAAAGTTTTCAGACAGGACTGCGCCTACGTGAAGCGGCAGCAGAGTGCGTGGGAAACGTCGTCAAAGTTCTCGGGCAGGCTGTCTGGGGTTGGCAGATCGGCCAGCATCGCCACACGAACGAGCACCAGCAGCCGGGCGCATTCCCGACGTGGTTCGCTGAATCTGGGGGCCGCCGTGCACCAGACCCAACCTCCGTCCGACAGGATCATGAGTTGGCGCCAGGACGTTGAGGGCAGAAGCAGCATGAGCATAGTCACGAGCAGGAGCGAGCGATCTTTGTCGCCGATGAAGGCAAGCAGTCGGCCGTCTCCACACGGGCCGGCGGCGAATCTAGCGCTGGAAGCCCGTAGGAAGCCGTACGCGCCGAGTCTCGCCAGCCGAACCAATAATTCAAATCCCATCAGCCCGACCAGCAGCCAGCATACGGGGGAAAATTCCATTCGTGCGCTCAGAGATCGGGACCTCGGGTCTATGATGCCCCCGACGCCAAGCTTCAGCCTTCAGAGTGCTTCGGATACCACGCAGAGTGAGGACAAGGAGGAGAGCAGTTTTTGGAACCTCAGCCGGTGGAAGCCCAACATTGCCAGCCTCAAGTATTGGCAGGACACGACTCCTTCCGGAGCTTCCGGAGCCGGTGGCGCCGATGGGGCTCATTGGCAGAATGGAAAACACGGCTTCGTGGGCGACGGAGCTGCCGACGATGGAGATGCAGTTTTGAATGATGCACCGAGAGTCCAGGTTGACAGGGAGTTCAACCGTCGTCGATCGGCCGGGCCAACTTTCTCGTCTCGTTCGCCACTCGTCGAGGTCGACTCGATTGGTGCAAGCACCTCAACAGAAGTTGTGGCGGGCAAGAAACGAACAGATTCGGGAGTCGCAGAGGTCAGCGAAGACTTGGCGGACAAAAAATGACGTTGCGACGTGCAGCCTATAGTCTACAATCTATCGTGACAACCTTTGGAAACCTGATGGCGGCCCAAAAAAATGGAGACCAGGCCTATTCTGGCCGGCAGCGTCGTCTCATTTGAGATTGACACTTTTGTCTGCCGGGGAGGCCCTACGACGAATCCATTTGGGTCGTCGGCATTTAGTTCAAGAGATTGGCGGAAGTGGTTGTATACGTTTTATTCTTGCCCCATCCCTTTTTCTTTTCTCGGGAGGACAACTTTGTATATACATATGTATTTCACAGCATGAGGTGATTGTGACGAGAGTCGAACAAGTAGCTTCTAGAATTTCTAGAATTTCTAGCATTTCATGTTGTATAAGTAGAGTAAACAAATGCGGGCTTTGCTTTGATTTGCGCCAAACTTTTCCCAATGGCTGCTCTCTCACTGGTGGACAAGCCAGTCTCTCTGTTCATGAGAAGAAACGCCAAAAAGTGCGCCGTTGGGCAGCCACTTTCCGGCCGATGCAAACGAGCCTAGATGCGCTGAAGAGGGACGAATACATTCGATGGGCCACGACAACCATGCGACGCTGGTTGAAGCGATTCGCGCGAAGACGCCGCCAGGAACCCCCCCTCTCCCTTCCCCTCCCCCTCCCTCTCTTCTTTTTATTTTTTTATCTGGCGAACGAGTCGCGTCGCGTCGTAAGCTTCAAAATTCCTCAGTGGTAGAAAACTAGCAGGATAAAAACATCGTCAGCAACAGCACACAGCACCCATCGTATTTCAACAGAGGATCGATTTGACATCAACTCACCGAGGTCCCCTTGGCCTTTGCCTTTTCGGCAAACTCCTCAACCGTCTTCTTCAAGACGGGCGGATTCGCGCCCGTGACGCTACGCTCCGTCTTCTGCCCGTTCTCGAAGAAGAAAAAGGTGGGCATGGCGCGGACGCCCAGCTCAAAGGCCAGGTCGGGCACCTCGTCCGTGTCAAACTTGGCAAAGGCGTACGAGTTGTCGACGGCGAGCGCGTCGGCGTGCTTGGCGAATATGGGTGATATGGCTTTGCAGGGGCCGCACCAGGACGCGCTGGCTTGGAGGACGACAAAGGGCGTTGACTTTGTGAGGGCGTCGAATTGCGACTTTTCTTTTATTTGAACGACTTGGGACGACATGGTTTGGTGTTTTTTTTTTGGTAGGTTTTTGTCTGGATAGTGATTGGGGCGGTGCGGAGTTGGTGATTTATTTTTTTATCCTTGTGTTTGGTTATTGGTGCAGAGAGAATTGGTGTCAAAGGTGAGAGCAAGATGGTTGTGTAGTGTTTATATATGCGTCTGTGTTAGGGTGACGATGGCGCAATCGTGGGGGGGGGAAGGGGCATGTTGGACGCGTAAAGTGGCTCGGGATGACAAATGTGGCGTTGGATTGTGTTTTGTGTGTTTTTTTTTTCTTACGGCCGGATGTGGAATCAAATCCTCAACGCTAGTTTGCGGCCCTTTCCTCTGCGCCGGCTTGATTGCTAAGCTACGTATCCGTTTCGCATGGCAAGCATGCTCACTGTGGCAGAAATGCTCCGTGTGTGATTTGCAATTGCTGACGACGGTGGCCGCGTCTTATTGAATGCAGGCTCTCTACCTACGCAGCACATGCAGCGTAATCCGTACATCATGTACATACACCACTGTACATACATATAGTATGTGCATCCTGTAGAGTAGATTTGTACATCCAGTAGAGTAGATTAGTAGAGTAGATTTATACATCCTGTAGAGCAGATTTGATGCCTTGTGGCGGTACAGGCTCCACGAAGATCTCAGAGACATCAATCGTCGCCGTCATCTCACTCGTCTTGCTGACCAAGGCCCCATGACAGATGCGGTGCTTGACCTGCTCCTTTTTTTTATGAAAGACCAAGACGATGCAGGAAGTCAGTCAATGTCGATGCGGCCGTTTCTCGGCAGCATCTATCAATTTCTTTTGCCTGTTGATGGCTGGCAACAACCCCTGTCGTCGCCAACTTGGCCAGGTTGGTGAAGCCAGGTGGCGTTTTTACAGCTCGTGGAAGCAGAATGGGTGCTCGACTCCTACTCTCCCGATCCCGTCAGCGGAGGGTATTCCTGGCGTGGCTCAGAATGTCACAGAGTACCTGGCATGGCTGGACGACTTGATCATCGAGGTCAAATGTGTTGGGTACCCACGCCTGTATTGCGCTGGATTACGGCACGTAGATCGCCAGCCGAGGGTGTCTGAGTGAGGGAGGGCCTTGGCCTGATCAAAACCTCGGCACTTTTGTTCGTCTTTTGAATGTTCAAGGGAGGGAGATAGGCCTGCCACGCTGACGGTTTCCAAGGATTTGAATGAAAAAACTTGCACTGAAAATTCCTGACTTGCGGCTCATCGCGCCCAGCTCACGTGGTCCTTTGACTGATCAAGCCAAGATCTTTCGCCTCGTCTTGTTTCTCAAGCTAGCCAAGGTACAGTATGTTGTGTTTTGCCGTAACCTTGCCCCGTAATTCTCGTGCCTCTTGTCAGAATGGAAGGTGGGGAGGCCTTGGCGGGATCGCCAGGGTTTGGCGGGGCTGGCGGGGCGCAAGAAACTTGGGAACTTGTTTCTCGAAATTTTAATATTTCCCAAAAAAAAAAAAATCCTCAACTCTTCCACCTTGACGAATCTTTCAGCCACCCGCTGCATCATCGCCTGCAGCGCATATCCCTTCAACCTGCAACTTGATCCAAAGTGTCTCAAAGGCCAGCTTCAGCTTTGCATATCAACCACGACCAACAAAAGCTGCATTGCGGGCGCTCGTGCCGTCCCCCAAACTACCACGAGCCATGTCGAAGCGGGTTGCCGACGAGAACGGCAATGGCCCTCTCAAAGGTGGTGAGCGGCCACAGGCAATAGACATTGACGACAAGGACATGGGCGACTTTGAAGACGAGTTTGAGGACGAGTTTGAGAGCGAGGACGAGATTTTTGAAGCGGGCGTGGACGGGAGACCTGATGCGGAGCGCGAGGCCGAAGAGAAAGCCAGTAAGAAGAATACAGGAGATGGCGCCGTCTTGTCCCTCACCAGCTGACACGAGATCTGTGTCGCCAGACACCATGCAGGTCGATCAGGGCACCTTCATCGTCGGAAGAAACAAGCTCGAGCCCGGACAGACCCTGGCCCCCGATCTGTCCACCTATGAGATGCTGCACAACCTGAGCACGCCGTGGCCGTGTCTGTCCTTTGACATTGTGAGGGACTCTCTGGGCGAAGATCGCAAGGCGTACCCGGCAACCATGTACCTGGTCGCCGGGACGCAGGCCGAAAGCGCAAAGGCCTCGGACAACCAGCTGCTGGTGACCAAGTTTAGCGGTCTTTCGAGGATGAACAAGCCGGATCACGACGACGATGAGACCATGGGCGACGACGACAGGGCAGACGACGACGACGACGACGACGACGACGACGAAGACTTGGATCCCATTCTGGAGAGCAGGTCGATCCCGCTCAGCTCCACGACCAATCGCATCCGCGCGCAGCAGATTCCCACCGGCAGCGACAGCGGCAACGCCTACCGTCCTGCCACGACGCTGACAGCCACCATGACGGAGTCGACCAACGTCCTGATCCACGACGTCACACCGCACCTGGCCTCGTTTGACGACCCGGGGATGACCATCACGGCACAGCAAAACAAGCCGCTCTCCACCATCCGCGCCCACAAGGTCGAGGGCTACGCCGTCGACTGGTCCCCCACCGCCCCCGGCGGCAAGCTGCTGACGGGCGACAACGACGGCCTCATCTACCTCACGAAGCGCACCGACGGCGGCGGCTGGGTCACCGATAGCCGGCCGTTCGTCGGCCACGCCAGCAGCGTCGAGGAGTTGCAGTGGTCGCCCTCGGAGCCTTCCGTCTTCGCGTCGGCCTCGAGCGACGGCACCATACGCATCTGGGACGTGCGGTCCAAGTCGCGCCGGCCCGCCCTGACCGTGTGCGCCTCCGACGTCGACGTCAACGTCATGTCGTGGTCGCGCCAGACCAGCCACCTCCTCGCCTCGGGCGCCGACGACGGCACCTGGGCCGTCTGGGACCTGCGGCAGTGGAAGCAGACGATCGAAGAGAAGCCCCAGCCCCTCGCCAGCTTCTCCTTCCACAAGGAGCAAATCACCAGCCTCGAATGGCATCCCACCGACGACTCCATCATGGCCGTCGCCGCCGCCGACAACACCGTCACCTTGTGGGACCTGGCCGTCGAGCTCGACGACGACGAGAGCAAAGACACGGCCGGCGTGCACGACGTCCCGCCCCAGCTGCTGTTTGTGCACTATCTCAAGGACGCCAAGGAGGTTCATTGGCATCCGCAGATCACGGGCAGCCTGGTTGCCACGGGCGAAGAGTTTAGTGTTCTTCGGACAATTAGCGTATAACGGGTGGCGATGACCATGACGATGATGAGTCCTCGTCCGTCTCGGGGAAAGGAGCATGCCATGGAATCGAGTAATTCGTCCAGTATACCAAGTGTCGCTTTTTGAGGGGTTGGGATGTTCTATGGGTGTTATGTTTGCATGGGTATTTGCATACATGTTTGTTTGCATGTTGTGGTGTACATCTTGTGAAGTATACATGGGCTTCAAGGGGCGGCCTGGGTGCAAACTTGGCATCTGCTAGAATGCAGCTTTCCCTCCATACATGGACAGAATAGATGGGGGAAAGGGAAAACGCATGGCTGCTATAAGCCCTCCTGGCCCTCCTGGGCATGAGGTTAAAAGGCTTTACATTGACAGACCACATCTCAAAACACATCACGTCAAATTCTAAATGGTTTGCATTGACAGGTTGTGATTGTGACAGGTGCTTGCAATTGCAGACGATGCAAGGCGTGTGAGTGCAGGTCTTGTGT